>JALHCA010000322.1:0-98182 GCA_024340505.1 Tolypocladium nubicola
CGGCCCACCGCCGCAGCACCGCCTCGGACGGTCGGCCGACGTGCCGCGCCTCGCCCTCCCCGCCGGGGAAGTCGGGCCCCGGCGTGCCCGCCCGGAAGGCCGCGCGCTGCCGCGCCAGGTACGCCGCGTTGATGTCCGTCACGGGGCACACGGGGATGTAGAGCACGCTCGCGTCGCCGCGGCCCGCGTGGCGCCTGTCGACCGAGTGGATGGCTGCGGGTTGGGAGCCAGCGTCAGTCATCGAACATCGGCGTGTAAGTGGCAGATACAGGGGGGAGACTCACTGTCGCAGTGCCAGGCGACGAAATCGCCCGGCTTTATCTTCGGGACGTGCACCATGGTCCGCTCCAGCTCCAGGTGCGGGTGCAGCTCGTCGGTGAGCTCCTGGCCGTGGCCCGGCGACGCGCCCTGCAGCTCGCTCGTCATGTCCGCCGCGCCCGTGAACGCCCAGTTGCCCGCGTCCAGGAACCCGGGCCCGCGGCTCTCGTTCACGGGGGCGAAGAACGGCCGCAGCAGCACGTACGCCGTGGCCATGTGCATCAGCGGGTTGACCAGCAGCGTGCCCTCGCGCGGGCCCGTCCGGCTCATGCTCAGCCAGCCCTGCCACGCGCGGAACATGGAGCACGCGCCCAGCCCGTCGTACAGGTTGCTCGCGGCGTCGACGCGCCCGCCCGCGTCCCACGGGTCGTAGCCCTCCCAGGCGCCCGCGAAGACGCCGTCGTAGACGCCGCCGCGGCCGTAGCCCTCGCGCTCCCAGCGCTCGACGCTGCCGCCGTCGATGTGCGGGCCCAGCGCGAACGACGCGTCGCCGGGCTGCCGGATGCGCACCCGGTCGGCGTAGGAGAGCGGGTTGGTGAGCGAGACCCGGGCCGTCGGCGCGGCGTGCCACAGGGAGGACATGAGGTGCTGCTGCACGCGCAGGAGGGATGGGTGCGCGCGCGCCTTGAGCTGGGGCGCGGACCAGTATAGTTCGTAGACTTGGGGATCGTTTGGCGGGAAGGCTGCCGCGCTGTCAGTAAACGCACGCTCTCTATCGGGGATCCGGCAGGCGGAAGTAGACTGACCTCTGGTGTGCGGGTTCTTCCTCACGTACTCTTCAACCTCTTCCTTGTACGCCCTCGCCTCTGCCTCCGGGATCACCCCCCTGACCACGACGGCACCCCTCTTCTTGATCTCCCCCTTCAGCTTCTCGCATCCGCCTTCCAACTCCGCAAACTCGACCTGGGGGATAACATCAGAGCCCCTTTCGGCAATGATGTCGTTCTCCCTGCGCAGCTGCCTCAGCAGCCGTGTCCAGCTCTCCACGACCGCCGCCTCCCGGCCCCGAACCAAGTCGCACTTGAGCTGCCGGAACCGGTCCGGCAGCGGCGCCCGCTTTTCTCCAGACAGCGATACAAAGGCATCGGAGATGTCGCCCTCCCTCTTAGACGGCTTCTGCGCCGCCGCCGTGGACGCCGGCCGGCTGGCCGCAGGCACGCTCCGGGCTATCTTGGCGAGACTCGGACGCAGCATAACGCCTGTTCTGTCCACAAGTGAATAAAATAGAGATGAAGCACAAGCAGCGGGGCTTCCGATGATACAGCAGCAGATGTAATGCAGAATCCTTTTGGGTTTATATGGCCGGGCGATGGGACTACCGCCGTGTAAGTGGCGCGGGGCTTCCGTTTTTGGAAGTCCGCTGCCACCCCTCCTCAACCACCATGTGGTGGCGACTCGGCGAGACTCACGGCCGGACATCGCGACGGCTCATATCACTTACAGAGGAGCGAGATCCGGAGCATCTGAAGCGCGTTCAGCTCGTATAGTTCTTTGACGCCCCTTATTGACTCCATCAATCCTCGACAGGAGCACTCTCTCATCGCTCACGTCCTTACTCCCCCGTCGGCGAACCAAACATACAGGACCATCAGACATATCAAACCGAAGCCATGGCCCCCACCACCGTCTCCGTCTCCCTCCCCAAGCTCGCCAAGCTCATCGACCACTCCCTCCTGCACCCCACCATGACCGACGCCGAGGTCGCCGCCGGCGTCTCGCTCGCGCGGTCCCTGAACCTCGCGTCCGCCTGCGTCAAGCCGTACTCCGTGCCGGCCGCGGCCGCCGCCCTCGCCGGCTCGGGCGTGCTCGTCTGCGCCGTCGTCGGCTTCCCGCACGGCAGCTCCACCAACGCCGTCAAGCTCGCCGAGGCGGACGAGGCGCTGCGCGCGGGCGCCGCCGAGATCGACATGGTCGCCAACGTCGGCAAGGCCCTCTCGGGCGAGTGGCACTACGTCGAGCACGAGATCGAGGCCGTCAACCGCCTCGTCACGTCGCGCGGCGGCGCGCTCAAGGTCATCTTCGAGAACGACTACCTGCAGGACGTGCACATCCTGCGCCTGTGCGACATCTGCACCCGCCAGGGCGTCGCGTTCGTCAAGACGAGCACCGGCTACGGCTTCGTCAAGCGGCCCGACGGCACGTACAGCTACCGGGGCGCCACGGCGCCGCACCTCAAGCTCATGAGGCGGCATTCCGGGCCGGACGTGCAGATCAAGGCGGCCGGCGGCGTGCGGACGCTGGACGAGCTGCTGTATGTCATGAGCTTGGGCGTGACGCGGGTGGGCGCCAGTGCCACGCAGGCCATCATGGACGAGGCCAAGGCGAGGGGAATAGGAGAGACGGAGGTCGAGGTCGAGGTCAGGGACATCAACAATAGCGAAAGCAGTGGCGCGTATTAGATGCACGTCGTGTTGTGATTGAGATTGCGCAAGTGCTCGTGGCCGTCATCGCACGCTTGATGTCATTAAACTGCAAGACTCCCATCTACCCAAAATAGCGTCGGCAATGCCCTTGCCCCTATCCTCCAACACCTCGATAGCAATAGTTCCACACCAAAGCCAAAGCCACACCTAGCGATACCTCTAGTGTACAGTATAAAAACAGACTCGTGGCCGTCAACGCGTGCGCATGGGCTTCGTGATATACATCTGGTCGTCATGTCCCTGCCTCTCCGTCTCGCCAGACCGGTGGCGGCTACTCGGCCTCCGAGTTGGTGCGCCTCGCCTTCTCTCGCAGGTCCCGATTCTCCGACTCCAGGCTGCCGAGCCGCTGCCGAGCGTCGTGTCGGTCCTGGTTACGGCCCTCGCGCTCCGCCTTTAGCTTGTACTCCATGTCTCGCAGTCTAAACATCCATCGGTGGTCGTTGTTGCTCGGGCCCGCGTCGCCGGCCAGCGCCACGTCCATGCTCCCGGCTACCCCAGAGGACGGCCTAGGGATCCCCGTGGCCGTGTTCGTGCGCGTCGAGGCCGTAGACCGACCGCTTCTCTCCTGCTTAGAGCGAGAGGATCGGCTCCTGTCACGATCTTCGGGGCCTCGAGGAATTGAGGGCGACGGCGAGCCTCCTCCGGCATACGTCATGGTGCCGTCCGAGTGCGACTGAGCTGCCCGACTGCGGACATCTTGCGCAGTCCTCAGCGTCGCGTTCTCCACCTTGAGCTGGCGGTATGCATCCTCCAATTTCATCATCCGGCCCAGCATGTCCTGGGGCCCCAGCCCACCCGAGGCAACCGAGTTTCGCACCATCGTCTCCAGGCGGTCGAGCTTCTTGATTCGCACCTCGAGGTTGTTCTCCAGCGTCTGGTACTCGCGGTGGAGGTCACGCTCCACGGACTTCATCTTGGCTTGCAGGGACCCGAACATGGTCTCGATGGTCTTGATGGCGGAAAAGAGGTTCTTTGAGAACCCTGGCAGTCTGGTCGCAATGACCTCGACGGACGGCACTGCCTGCCTGTCGACGAGCGCGTTGCTGTTCACCCACTCGCGGCCGCACAGCCCGCTCAGCTTCTGCCAGAGCGTCAGCAGCAGCTCGTTCCTCTCGGTCAGCTGGTCGCGGGCAGTCTGCTCCAGCACCGCGAGCTTTCTCCGGTCCTGGCCTCTCGTGCTCTCCAGCTCGGCGATGCGGACGTCCTGCGTGCTCGCCGTCTGCGAGAGATGGTGGTGCGTTTTCTGGAACGTGTCAAACTGCGACTTGGTGTTGCGGTGTGCGACACGCTCTTTTTCGAAGAGCTCGGCCACCTTGCGGCTCTCCAGGGCGTGAGACTCGAGTAGGGCATCGCGCTGCTTGATGATGCGGTCCTTTTCGACCAAGGATGCCTTGGTAGTGTCGAGCTCGTGAATGGTGTTTTCGAGCTCACGCTGCATCTTGGCGATGGACTTTACCATGTTAGCGTCGTCTGCTACAGTCGGAATCAGACAAGGGCGTACCTTGAGAAGCGAGGATCGGGTGCCGTTCAGGTCGCCCAGGGCCTCTCTCAGGTTGTTCTCGAGCTCAATCAACCTCTCCTTCCACTCCGTAGCCTCGACCTCGCGAGACGACAGACTCTTACGCAGTCGCCTCACCTCGTCCTTGGCATTGGAAGCCTCGCGGTTGAGCTCGTTGACGAACTGCTGCACCTCTTCCTTTTCCTTGTTGGCCACCATCTCCCGCTGCATGCGCTCCTGCTGCAGCCGGCCATCCAGCTCCTTGGCTCTGTCCTTTTCGTCGCGTAGACTCTGCTCCGCGTTGGCCAGCGCTGCCTCGACGTCTCCGATGCGGATCTTGTCTGCCTCCTGCTCTTCGCGCAAAAAGGCAATCTCGCCTTGGGACGACTCTTGCTGCACGGAGAGGCGCTGGTTCTTGTCGTTGGCTTCGAGGAGCTTCTGCTCGAGCTCCTCGAGCTCCTTGTTGGACGAGTCTAGCTCCTCCTCGAGCTGCTCGATGCGGCGCAGCTTGGTATCCTGGTCGTCTTCGAGGCGGATGAGAGCCTCGCTCATCTTTCGCATCTCTTCCTGCAAGGCGTCGAAATTTTCTGAGCGATCCCTCAAATCGGCCTGGAGACACTGTATCTCTTCATTGCGGTGGTCAGCCTCGACCTCCAGCGTGTCAATCTCCTCCTGCGCCTCGCGGCGGAGCGCCTCGAACTCGATTTCCATATCTCCTTGTTCTTGCAGGGCTTCGTCGCGCTCCGACTGGAGCGCAACCAGGTCGTTCATGGCGGTCTCGAGATCTTCTTGCAGCGTCATGGCCGTCTCCTCAAACCCACGCTTGTCCTCTACGGCGGTCTCAAAGTCCTCCATGCAGGCTTCGAGCTCCCGCTGCAGCTCCTGGTTCTGCAGCTTGACCTCGCTGAGGCTGTCCCGCAGCTCGTTAAGCTTGTTCTCGAGCTCCTCCCGCTCGGCGTCGTCCTCGGCAAACGTCTGCCTGGTCTGGCCGCTGCCACGGGACTGGGGCCTGTCGTGTCCGGCGCGGGAGGCAGACCGCTCGAGGAGGCTGTCGACGGTCGACGGCGCGACACCGCCGCCACGACGGTGCGCCATCTTGAGTTCCTCAATCTCCTGGTACAAACGGTCCTTTTCGCGGTTCCTAGACGTCAGCATGGAGGTCTGAGCACCGACCTCGCGACGTAGCTCGGCGTTTTCGTGGCGAAGCTGCTCGCTCTCCCGCCGCATCTCTTCAACGAGGGTGGTGGCCGCACTGAAGTTCGCGTTGGATCCCTCAATGTCGCCCGACAGGCCAGACACCGGGCGGCTGGGCGAGGCATTCTGGTCCCGTTGCTTCTTGGTTATGTTGTAAATGTTGGTGGTGTGGTGCAAGGTCCCCGTCCCTTGCCCACCGGACATGTCTTTCTTGAGGCGGAATACTTCGTCTCGCAGCCTCCGGTTGTCCTCGTCCGCCTGCTCTCTGCGGGCCGTCTCCTGCTCCAGCAGATCCTTCCAGACGTCAGCTTCCTCTTGGCGACCAAGGTTCTCGCCGGTACGCTCGCCAAACGTCTTGACAAAGTCTGCCAGCTTCCTCTTCTCGGACTCTCTGTACACACCCTCGTTTCGCAGCCGCTCAATCTCGGTGGCGTATTCCTCAACGCGCTCGCGCAGGTATATGAGCTCCTCCTCTCGCTCTTGGACCTCGTCGTCGTCCATCCTCGCAGTCTGGTCCGTCGAGGACGCACCGCTCCGCGCCGTACTCGGTCGGTTATCTTCCTCCTTGGACTGCTTTTCCAGCTCTTTTACCCTCTTCCTCAGAATCTTGTTGTCGCGCTGGAGCACCGCGAGGCTCGTCTTGAGATCGACGTTTTCCGATATCATCTCCTTGATGCCCTCTTCGGAAAGCTTGTCGAGCCGGTCGCTTAGGAACATTACCTTGAGCTTCAGATCGAAATTCTCCTTTGACAGCCGCTCAATGGTGCTGCTCTGCTCCTTGAGGGTCAGGTTCCTGCCGCTGCGGCCGGTCGTGGCCGAGTCCGCCGTCAGGCTAAATGGCCGCCGCGGCGTCTGCAAGCCGTTCTTGAACTTGTACTCCTTGGCCAACGACTCAGGGACCTGCACGTTCCTGACATGTTGCGCTATAACTGTGTCGGTCGGCGCGGTGTTGAGGTTCTCCTTTGAAGCTTTAGGGGTCTTCATCAAGTCGCCGTGGCGCGTCGGGGGAGGGCTGTCGATCTCGGCGAGCGGCTCGAGCTGATGGGCAGATATGTCGTAGTCGTCAGGGCCGAAGCCTGATGCCATACTTCCGATGCTGATCGACCGAGGGAGCACGTTGCTGGAAACGCGAGGGTTGCCCAGGGCTGGCACGGCGCCGCCGGAGTGCAGGGCGTAGTCGAGACCGAGCCCGACGGTGGCGTCGCTGCCATCCTGGGACTCTGGGTTCGTGATGAAGGATGACGTCGAGGATCGCTGGCTGCCGAAGCGGCTTCGTAGGTATTTGGGTCGTTTGCTGGCGCGCAGCGAGTTGCCGGGGGTGCTGCCGGCGTCCATCCTCTCCGAGAGGGACTGGGAGCGCGACAACGATGTCGCGGCGTCCTCAGAGGCCGACAGGAGGGAGTGTTCGGGCTCTTCTCTGTCGTCGTCGTTGTCATCGTCGTCAGTGACGGCGTCTCGGTGTGGGCGGCTCGCCATGCTGACGGCGCGCGAAATTGTCCTGGCGGCGGCAGCGGCGGTCGGCGAGGAGTCGAGGTTCTCGAGGCTCGATGTGGTGTTGCTCACGGCCGTCGTATCGGCATCATCGCATTGCTGCCCGGGCTGCGCTGCGGCTTTGTCAGGCGAATCAAACAAAGACGCGTCGTCCAGCGCGCCCTCGCCGCTGGTTGACCCGGTGGGGATGGGCGACAGCGCGGGCAGGAAGCTGGACTCGACGTCTCTGAGGTGTTCACGCACGGCCTCTTCCGTGAGGGTCTCCTCTGGCTCTCTGGTGTGGTCCATGGCCGTCGCATCGATGTAGCTGCTCTCTGCGCCGGCGGCTGTGGCTGTCCGTGCCTTTGCACCAGGGGGCAGCAGCTTGAGGAGCGAGTCGTCGGGGTTCGCCGTTGCGGCCGTCTCGGGCGCGTCCGCATGTGCATGCGTCCCCGTCATCGCTGTCGAAGCCGTCACGTCGCCCGACATGCGCCTCGCCGTGGACGGTCGTGATTGGGGGACGGGGTTCGTCTGGCCGTTGGGGGTCTCATCGTCCGCCATGGCGCATCTTGAAGGGCCCGGCTCTGGAACGGGCACAGCCAAGCGAGCGTGGGACCTGGCGTGACGTGGTGGTGGTGACTTATATATGGCGTGAGTGTAGGTACCCGACGGCGATGAGCTGGGATGGAGAGAAAATCAGCAACAGACGCGAAGGTCGCGGGGGCTGCAGGTGCCGTTTTGGATGCCTGTTTGGTGATGCGCGTGCAGCTGCCACATGCGACGGGAACGTCTGGCGCGCGCTCAGGCCCACACCATGGCGGGCAAAAATAGCGGCACGTTTCTAGCACGGGGGGTCTGTGGCGGTTGCCAGGGCAGCACCCACGCTGGCGACGGGGGAACACGGGGCAACAGGTCGTCGCATCAGCCTACCCTAGACACCGACGGACCTCGCCTGAAGCATTCCTAGAGTCGGGTTACGCATCGATTGCAAGATGGTCAATTGAGATGGTCAAAGGCTTTCAAAATCCAACAAAGGCCAACACTTCACCCCTTCTGCTTCTAGAATGCAGGGCCAAACGCTTTGATACCGCTCATGTTGCCATCCGAGGCCAAGCGAGCTGCATCATGAAATGAAACGGGTGACGGTGGCTGAGTGAAGACTTCCAAAACGCATCATACACACTACAGGTCACATATCAGGCAGCGCGCCGGGGATTATCGATTGATGATTCGACAGATGAAATTGATGTGGTATCTACTTGCAGAGCCTTGCACTCTTCATTTCCGTAATCCCGTCTTGAAGCCTGTGCTCGCAGCCTAGTTGGAGATCTTGGGGTCGACCTTGTTTCTGCATGGGACATTCGAGTCAGCAAACATCCACAGCCAATGCCAGGCGACAGAAGCCGGCAGCGGAAGGCGGCACTTACCCGGTGAGCTTCTCGTAGGCGCTGCGACCGCCGTCGGTAATCTTCTCCTGGGTGTTGCGGTCCAGGTTGTGGCCCGACTTCTGGGACGCGAAGCCGAAGGCTGACCGAGCACACCGAGCGTCAGCGACTGGGCTCACGGTGGGGATCGAGTGCTGGTTCAGTGCTTACCCTTGTCGACGTAGTCCTGCTGCTCGCCGCCCTGCGCCTGACCGGAGGCCTGGCCGGCGGCCTGGCCCTCGGCCTGACCCTCTTGGGGCTTGTTCTCACCGCTGCCCTTGGCGCTGTCGACGGCCTTCTTGATGAAATCCATGATGAGTCTGTGTTGGGGTTGAGGGGCTTGGGATGGAGAGGCAATGGCTGGTTCAAATGTTCCGGATCTTGGATCGATCAACGGCTTAGGGGGCAGGCCTGGCTTTTATACGCACGCACAATACCGAAAGCTACCCCCTCTCCTGACCTCGAGCGCCAGCCCGAACTTCATCGCATCATCCACTAGCGCTCGCCGTCAAGCCGCGCGCTCAACGCCCAGCATCAAGGAGGGCCTCCAAGCTCCAGAACCCCTCCCCCCACCATCCACAGCTGAGCTACGTCATGCCATCCATGTCTCACCAACCTCCATTGGCGCCCCCGATCTCTCTCGGCCTTTGCTTGTGCGTAGGAAGCTTATCGGCGGGCGGAGGAGCCCAGGCGAGAGGGGCTCTCGTCTCGCTGCCGATGCTCCCGGCGGTGCGGTAACACAGAGCGAGACGTAGCATCACTGGTATGCGAAGCTCTCCGCCTGGCTTTCGAGATTATCGAAGCTTTGCTAGTGAAGCTCAGACGCCATCTGCCACGGCGTCTTGCAAGGTACTTCGTTGTTGGGGTCAGATCAGATGAGGGGCTTGTCAGGGACGCATAACCCAAGCCAGCTCAGCATGGGGAACAAGCCTGGCCAGCTGAAAAGGATGCATACCAGCGCGTCCCCGATGGACGCTGCCCCTCCTGTTAGCGCTTCCCACGAGGCACCGCCCCGTAGCGGATATCAGGGTCCAGAACTGCGATGAGGCGTTCTCTGTGTATCGCTTCATGCGCTTTGGACGAAAAGCATCGGCTGAGCCGAGAGGCAGCCCATTGTGAAAAGCAAGCAACATGGTGGCGACAAGAGCTTGGCTGGTCGCCGAGACCATCATCCATTCAATTCTACGGAAATCCAACATATACTAAACCGCTGCCGTACCCGCGCATACGTACAATACATGGCGTTGCTGTGTGCTCTCCGTTCTGTGCACCAAGTGCCCGCGGTCCGAACGCCTCTAATCAATAACACCGTCCCGGATAACCTCGTCGCCTCTTGTCGTCGTCGCCGGACATCGCATGCCTCTCGTACCATCCTTTCCGAAAAAAGAAAAAAAAATAGAAGAAAAAAGGAGAATATACAAGACATGATGGAAGGTTGTCGCTCTACAAAGGGAGGTCGTGTCGCTCATCGCATGGATACATCAGATCGATAGCCGCGGTGAAAATCAACGTTACGAGTTGACAAAGACCTGATATGCCATGATCATGACCCAGATCAAGAAGATGGCCCCCGTGAGCCCCATGGCAAAGACTAATTGCCACGATTGACCTATCCACGGCGTCAGCAACCCTATCGCGATCGACCATCGAACGCTCGACTCACATATATTCCGCTGCTGCAGCCACGCCAGCGTCTCCAGCGTCTTGCCCGTCGGGTTCTGGTTGAACACGGAAAGGTTGCAGTTGCTCTGCACCGAGCCGTTGGGCCCCCACAGCTGCATCGACACGACGACGAGCCCGACGAGCCACATGACGAAGATCATAAAGGCGCCGATCATGACAATGGCGGGCAGCAGGCGCCGGTTTGCGATGAGCCAGAATATGCCGCAGATGTAGAGGATCGTGAGCGCGCCGACGGTGATGTAGTAGGGAAAGTACCTGCACAGCGCAGCGATCAGCAAGCAAGTCGTCATGGGGGCAAGCAAGGGAAGGCGGGCAAGCACGCACCAGGGCACGGGGAGGTTGAGCTGGGCCTGCATCTGGATAAAGGTCGAGAAGACGCCGATGATGCTCGACGAGGCGAGCAGCATGACGAAGATCCAACAGTTGAGCTGCCACGGCGGCCAGTTGTACGTGCGGATGTGGCTGACGACCCTGCGGTTGTAGCCCAGCGAGCTGCCGCTGAGCATCGACGTCGCCGCCATGGCGAGGATGTGCGTCTGCGCCCGTCGACGGTTCGGATCGGGTGGTGTTTAGAGCACCGCGGTAATCGAGATGCCCCGTCGTCTGTGAGGGGAGCACGTCGCGCGACCCCAGGTAGTTGCTTCGTCCGATGTCGTGCGAAACCCCCTTCGGCCGCCCTCCCGAGTACCAAAGCGATCGACGTCCTGCCCACGCGCGTGTCCTGAAGCTATCGCGCAGACAAGTGTCCCTGCGCAGTCCTCCGCCAGACGGACCAGACCACGCGGGCCAAGGGGCACGAGCGCCCTTTTATTGCCAATGGCGCACCCGACAGTCGCCGAGCAGCGCGGCAGAAACCGTCGTCGCGGCGACCCAATGCGCGGGCTGCCACGTCGCGGGCGATGGAGCGGGCGGGACTGGACGATGATGCGCGCCCGAGATGCCTGCAAGCCCAAGGCCCCACCTCGCTGGCCTACAGGAACAGACGGGCACGGGTTACGTCGAGCGAGCCGGACAGCGGATTCGCAGCTCAGTCCTCATCGTCTGTCGCTTTTGTGCGTGCGCGCGTGCGCTGGCCGTTGGGATGGCGACCCGGTCTCGCGCGCCAGCAACCGTCGAGCTGCGGGTGTCGCCGCGCTGTGCTGTTACCTATGGGGGGCCACTGTAGGTAGCAGCTCGTGGAGCCGCGGGGGTCTGTCCTGGCAAATCCACTGCAGGTGCGTTGGCGCTGGCGCTGAGATGGCGGTGACGCCCGGTGAGACCTGTTCTCTCTTGTCGCGATGCGTGGAGGATGGAGCGGCGGGTGACGATGCGGCCCCTGGTGTTGATGCTGGTCGCGCGCCGGTTGGCCCGTTGGATTTCCTGCCACGCCCAGGCTCCATCCGAGACAGGCGGGAGGCTGGGCCGTGAGTGGGGCCATGTTCGGAGCCCGAAGCTGGTGGCCGGCGGCCCGCAGAAGCCCACTCGACACGCTTCTCTTCCGTCGAGATTTAATGCAATGGCTGGGACTCGGCTCAGGCTTCCCCGGGCGGTATTTGTAGATGGGCACGACGCCGCGAGGCCAAGACGACAGCCGGTGGCCGGATCGCTCTCCCACGATCTGACCAGCCACGCGCTGCCGAATACGGAGTATGTATGCCCTGTTCGAAGCGATACAAAAGCAACTGATGAAGAAATATCCGTAGTCCAAACATCGCCGGCTGGAGGATGACGTCGGTCCTCCCACGCCCTTGCTTAACAACCCACCGTCGGTATCAGCTAGCTGGCACAGTCAGCTGGCACAACCTCGCCAACCTATCGCCATCCGACTTCTCGCCAGTCTCACACGCCATGCACTCATTCAGTCTAATATCTTGCTAATTCCGCAGCTACTCTCGTCGACAAACTCTTCCTGTTGCATACATGAGCCAATGCCACAGTTCATCGCCATCCTCGGGTCATCCCCTCATGCTCACCGACGCCGCGCCTTCGTTTTCGCCGCTACCTCGCCGATCACTTCGGCACGGCCACGTTCTCCAGCAGTGACAACGCCTCAGGCGCGCTTGTTCCCTCCGCAGATACATCCCTGGATCGAGCCAGGAGGAACCACGACGGCAGCCACCTCGGCCGAGTCCATGGCAGGGCTCTTTGAGTCGAGGCAGCCGCATGAGCCAGTTTACCAGAGTCCATATAATTACATCACTGTTGCAATGCAGGATCAGCCGTGTCTCCGAATCATTCAAAAGGACAACGTCTAGGAATATCTGAGTCGCATGCCATGTACACCTTGTCCCGGCTGCCCAAGAAGCCAATTTTGATAACCGTCATCACTCATGCCAAACTCGAAAGGGCCAGTCAATCTATGCCAAAAGACCCAACCAGCCACCCGCCGCAGTCTACACGCACCAAACGGCCGTCTACAGCAACGTATCGCCCAGCGCGCACCGCACGAGGGAGCAGCCGGCGCGGACCGTCTCCTGCGCGCCGGCCTCGGTCGCGGCCAGGCTGGGGTTGACCTCGACGAGGTCGATGGCGACGAGCTGGCCCGTCTGGTGGACGCTCTCGCAGATGTAGTCGCCCTCGCGCAGCGTCAGGCCGCCGCGGACGGGCGTGCCGGTGCTGGGCGCCCACATGGGATCCAGGGCGTCGACGTCAAAGGACAGGTGGATGGGCGTGTCGGAGCCGATGTGGGCGAGCGCCATCTCCATGACGCGGCCAATGCCGTGGCTGCGTGGCAGGGGTCAGCGTCCCGGCTCATGCAGGTCTCGACGCGCGATGTAATGTAGCGTCGCATGCGGGCGGCGCAAGCGCGAGGAATACATCTAGTGCGAGGACAGGGCGGGAGAGCTTACCGGTCAACGTCGAACATGGAAAACGCGCGGATGCCGTTGTCGCGCAGGATCTTCTTCTCGCCGGAGTCGACGTCGCGCAGGCCGATGTAGACGAGCTTCTTGACGCTCATGCGCATGTCGTCCTTGATCCAGCCAAAGTACTCCTCGTTGTCGTCCCGGGCCAGCCCCGTCGCAAAGGCCAGGGGCATGCCATGGATGTTGCCGCTGTCGCTGCTCTCGGGCGTGTTGATGTCGGAGTGGGCGTCGACCCAGATGACGGCGATGTCGCGGTTGAGGCGCTCGCGGATGGCCTTGGCCGAGCCGGCGAGGGTGCCGATGGCGATGCTGTGGTCGCCGCCGAGCGTCAGCACCAGGCGGCCCTGCGAGGCGTGCTCGTAGACCTGCTCGGCGAGCTTCCTGTTGACGGCCGACACGGTGCGCGGGTTCTTCATGCCGCGGTAGTCGGGGTCCGACTCGGGCACGAGCTCCCTGTACAGGTTGACCTGCTTGTCGCCGTGGATCCGGTAGCCGAGCTCATCGCTGATCTCGGAGAGCAGGCCCGAGTCGATGAGCGCGGCGGGACCGGCGTCGACACCGGCCTTGGGCTGGTTGCGCGACAGGCGTCAGCATCGCCTCTGGTCTCCCGATCCGGTGACGGTGACGGTGGTGGAATCAGGGACGGATGGAGGGGCAGCAATGGAGGGGCACATGCAAGACAAGAGCAAGGGAGGGCCGGCAGGGGGTGCGGCGAGGAGACGAGGACAAAGGGGTCGCATACCTGTCCTCCCGAGAAGCCGACGGCGACAACGCCGAGGTCCCCCGGCTGGGTGAGGAAGCGGCTCTCGACGGTGCTGGTGTTCATGGCGGGAGTGTTTGGAAGGATTTTTTTTTTTTTTGGTTCTGACGACGACGTGGGGCAAGGCTTGCAAGTCGCGACAAAGAAGGACGTTTCGCGTACGGGAAGCAAGGACCTCGGCGGGAGGAATGAATGTATAGAGGGAGGAGAGAAAGACGAGGGAGAGAAAGAGGGAGAGGAGGGCGAGGGGAGAAAAGCGAGCCGGCGGTGGGGGGTTCAAGTACACGGAGCAACGCGGCGCAAGGTGAAGCTAGCATCCGGCAAGCTATACTCCTAAGTGCAGGTCCAGCAGAAGATCGTGCTAGACGTGCTAGTGCAAGGGGCCCGGGGCCCAGATGACGCCCCCGGAGTGTCACTTAACGGCACTGACGCCCCGGAGTGTCACTTAACGGCAAGGCTCAGGTGGGCACCGCGAGCGCCGCCTCGACGAACCGCCGCCCGGGGCCGCCGGTCGAGGCGCGTGTCGACGGTCAAGTGACGATGCGACACGCGCCGCCGTGTGGAGGGACAAAGCACCGAGGACGCCCCGACCGATGTCTACGAGGAAGTAGGTACTTTGCGGGCGCCCCCTGTGTCGCGAAGGGGTGTAGATACCTGCCGGCGCCATTCTCCCGGACAACGTCACCGTTGCCTCTCCGGGTCCAGGGCGACCAGGGTCCAGCCTCCAAGGCGTTAGTGTCGCTGTCGAGAGCCGAGCCTTTGCCCTTCACGGCGCTGTCAAGAGGCGCCATCTACAAGTACGGAGCATGGAGTGCAGCTGCTCTCCCTCAACCGACGAATCTGAGATCGCTCGCGTCCGTCTTCTCGGAATCTTCCATCCCCCTTCCATCATCCGTCACTTGTCGCACCGTCTCGCCTCAGCCCCCCTCGGTGGCCTCACCCGCCCGGAGCCCGCCGCCGGTTGGTTCCCGCGGACCACGCGCCGCCCATGGCGGACGCAGCGGCTGCCACACGTGCAACAACTCCTCCATCCTTTGTCGTTTAAACGCACCTCCGGCCCCCCTAGCGGAGTCAACTTTAGAGGCATTTGCGCCGAGAGCTCCAGCGCCGCGCGCGCGCTCCGTGCCGACCAGGCACTGGCCCCGGTGGAAGCCGCCGCTACCCCCTCATGCGGATGTGGATGTCCTGCTCCAAGCCTCGTTTCTGGCGGGCGCTGTTAGGTAATGGCTTCCGCGGACGGCGGCATCGCGACTCGAGCGCCGAGGCGGCAACAGGCGACTTGGCAGCGTGTGTACAACCGCACTAGCACGCGGGTTGGGCTTGTTCACATCAGCCCTGGAATCTCCATCACCCTCCTCGTGGCCTAGCTAACCGACTCTGAATCGGTCGACGTCCTGTACCATCCCGCCCCCAGGCATAGGCATAGCCATTCGCAGTTGTTTCCTATCCCGTACGGACGTCCTCCGTATTTGGATGGAGCGGTCTCGGTCCAGACTCTCGGCAGTCAATTCAGTAGTATTGAATGCCGGGGCGCGGACCGGAGCTGGGCTGTCCCTGTCTAGGTAGAGTCCAGATAAGTTGACTTGACACCCGAGCCAGCTCCGAGTGTGCCGGGACCACGTAAATACAATTCTACCAAACTACGTACGAGCAGTGGCGCCCATTTACTGAGTAGCAGCGGCTCGGTTAATTCTTCTTCTTACGAAGAAGCTCTCCGTAAGAAGTCGGGTCTTGTACCACCCATCTCCGTGCAGCCAAGAGAAAGTTCAAGACACAAAGAGGGCCCGATGACCTCGGACCCGAGACCTCCGCAAGCACGCCGCCAAGAACGACAGCGACTGCAATTAACAATCCATCTTCGTGGGCCTGTGGATCGACAGCAGCTGCGCTTGCTGCGCCAGTGGAGATACGATGCGTGATTAAAAGGATCAGATAAGACAAGAGAATCATCGTGTTGGCAGCATCCAGTTCTTCTAATGGCGCGCCGGGGTCCATCATGCCTCGGGCCTGCATCATCCTTCGGGATCCGCAGAGGAGCAGTGCTACGTACCAGCAGGCCACGGGAGCGGGACGAACACCTCGGCAGGTTTCAGAAACATGTATAAAAGCAGCAGGCAGCGGTCTATCTTGTTCTATGAGCATGCACCACGGACGAAGAAACCTAAACGGGACCATGTCCCTGCGCACCATGGTTCCTCCCGGTCCTCTGGTAACCCGAGACGGGCTGAATCGAAAGGTAAAAAAAGCAACGGTCTATAAGGTATCGAAAAGAAGAATCGGGGCGCTCCGCATGCGTGACACAGCCCAGTGCGGCGTCCCCGTCTATATAAAGGTCGTCACTCCGGTGCACATCAAAGGCTCCCACAGAGCATCTTCATCAGCATATCGTCCATCATCACCGTCATCGTGTTAGGTCGCGGCGTCATGTGGCGGAGCATAGCGCAGCAGGTATGCTCCGTCCACGCATGGGCAATACACTGTTCCCCCATTCGACCAGGCACCTTCCCTCATGCTATGCTCGTATCGTCGTGTCGTATTTTCATCGTCGGCATCGGACAGCTGACCTCGTGTCCTCAGCTCGGGTCCATCTCCATAATTTCCATGGTATAGTATGGCAGCTCCCTCGCCAGCGAGTTCACGGTCGCGTATTCGTCCTCGCTCGAGTCGGGCTCCTCCAGCTCGTCGATCCGCGGCTCCGGCGGGTCCTGGAAGAGCAGGCTGCCGCGGTGCAGCCTCTTCCGCATGCGCCGGGCGCTGGACCCCACGTCGTTGACGTCGAGGGCGGCGTCGTCGTTGTCCGAGTCGCTGAGCTCGCTGTGCGTCCGCTTGCCGAAGCTGCTCGACATGCTCACTCTGCGGATGCGCCGCAGTTCCTGCCGCCGCTGGAGGAAGGCCTCCTCGTCCTCGTCGTAGCCGTGTGCGAGGCCGCCGCCTTCGTTGTCGGACGCCTCGTTGCTGCAGTTGAGGTTCTTGAGGTCCTGCATCATGCCCTTGTCCAGGTCCTTGTGGCGGGACCTCGACCGACTGCGGTTCGACTCGATTTCGGTGGGGTGCAGCACGTCGAGACCCTCGCACTCGCTGTCCATTGGATCAATGTCCTCTATTATGAACTCGCATTCGAGCGTGGTGCTTGTGGAGATTACGTGCACGGAGTGGTTCTTCCGAACAGACCCATCCGCGTCTGATTCGGACCCGGAGGCGGACCCGGACCCGGACCCGGACTCATGTTCAGAGTCCTCGTCATATTCAGACTGTTCGTCGTCGGAGGCGTGCGCAGCGGCTGAGTTGGGCAAGCTGTGGGCCTCGATGCCTTCGTCAGAGGACGATTCGACATCCGAGTCTGACTCCTCAATATCCTCCCTATCGGAGGAAGAGGAGGACGACGACGACCGGGGGCTCAATTGCTCCGAGCCGGCGGCCGGCTGGTAGCTGAACTGGTGGCCGTTGCCAACAGGCTTGATGTTGGGGTCCTGGGACAGCGGGCGCGAGTAACGGTACAGGGGCGCCTGATGCTTGCCGCGGGCCAGCAGCGGCGACGCCGTGGGGGTTTCTGGCGGTGACGTTGGATCCGTGGCGCCGTGGAGACGGAGCTTGAGGTTTGGCGTCGACGGGCCGGGCCGCCGGCGGTTGTTCTTGATCTTGGCCATCGGGAGGCTACAAACGTATAGACAGATATGAGTATATCTCTTGCGTGGTCAACTCTCAGAGCCGCCCTGTTGCGAATAAAACGTATTGGATCGTCCGGCTCTCCAAGTCTCAACCCGGTGATCCTATCAGATCGAGAGTCGGCTGCAGCGTGTGGGGAAGCGGAAGCGGATTGTGAATGGCAGTGGAGGGCAAAAAAAGTGCTGCTGCGGGGGAGGGAGGGATGCGCTGCCAGCAAAGCAGAAGCCGCAGAGCATCGCCCGATGCAACGCACAGCCCGGGGATATTGTTCGATTTTTCTTCCTGTGGGTGTTGGTGTAATTCGACGCGCGATTGTTGGCGGCCCGCGGAGCGTCTTCTGGCCAGATCAACGGCAGCGTCAGGGAGTCAGGACCCAAAGGAGAAACCTCCAGCACGGAGAAGAGGATATCCGGCTAGTGTTGGCGGTCATGATAGTAACGCTGGAGGTTTGGCGGCGGCCTGCTTGTCTCTCGCGGTCTGGGGCTGGCTGATGGGGGACACCGTGACACGCCGCGTGGTGTCGTGAGTCCAGATGGGTAGCTGAGAGGCAAGGGAGGGAGAGTGAGAAAGCGAGGCAAAGTGAGGCAAGCGAGGAAGAGAGGCTGATTGGGGAGCGCCAGCTATGTAATTATAGCCCGTGGTTTGTCAGGCAGATCTGCGGCCCGCTGCAATGCGTTGTCTGGTCCAAGCCAGACAAGGGTGACTGACAACCGTGAGAGGAAAACCCGGCGCTTGGAGTCTGAGCCTTCTTGCTCAGCTGAGAGGCTGACGATGGCGAGCGGTGATGAGACGAATGATCAGCCCAGAGAAGGCAACGGCGGCGCCGAGGACACGCGAGACTATAATAAGAGTCGCAGGATCGGCCGCAAATGACCGGGATGGCACTGTTTCAGAGACACTCTACCGGGTTCGCGTTGTGGCAAATGCAGCCCAAGCCAGTTTCAAGGTCCAAGTCGGGTCCAAGTCAGGTACAAAGACGGCACCCAAGGGGATGGATCCCTCGACTATTATCGAATCAGGCGTCGTCTGGGCCGAGGAAGCTGCCAGTAACAGCCAGGTACTCAGCAGCGCAGGTCCAAGTAAGCGGTCGTGTGAGCTGCGCAGCTTTCCGGAGAAGAGAGAATTCGGGTTCGGTCTCAGTCTCGATCCAGGCACGCTCGCTGGGGGACGTGGCAAGCGGGATGCTTCCCTCCGTGCCTCGCCGGGGGCGGCGGCCGCGTGCGGTCTTATACCTCCGCAGCACCAACCACAAGATGAACTCGCGCACCCGACGAGGACGGCCTAATCGCAGGCGCCATCCATGGCTTCACCAGTGCTACCTACATACGACACGCAAACCGCTCTGTGGGACAGCCAAAGTCCCCCAAGCCCGGCGCACGATGGCCAGGTACCCGCTCCGTCTACCCCGTGCAGGGCATCGTGGGCCATCTTGGGCAGCAATGCTCCGAATGCGCCCCTGTGCCGCCCGCGACCTGCCCTCAGCGAGAGCCCGCTCCTCCAGTAAAAACGCGCGCCGACGAGGAGTCAATCAAAGAAGCAGAAGAAAATTTTGCCTCTGTCCGAATCAAATCGCGCGGCGGCCCCTGCTCGAGCCGCGTCGAACAGCCTCTTGGGTCCTGCGTTGGACTGCAGTCTGCAGCCGGCTAGTGCTGTATCGGGAGTTGTCAGCGCGAGGGCCGTTTTTGTCTCGAGCAAGAGTGCTTGACTGGCCGACATCGCACGATTCTTGTCATGGTCGCGGACGAGCCTGTTGACGGCTGGCGATTTCAGCATCAGCAGCGCTCTTGATAGGGCAGGTCCCAAAGTAGGCGTTTCGAAAGAGACCCCATCCTGCTGCGCGGCCCTCATGCACGGTGCATGGCGAATGGAACTTGGACCGCAAACGTGCCTCGGGCCAGCGGGTCTTATGGCTTTGAGCCTCCCAAGTTTTTGCATGCCCGTTGGTCAAAGACGACATGTTCTGGCAATGGTCAAGCCAGTTCTCACCATATATGTAAGTGGTAACCGGCTAAGCCAGCAAAGCCCAGAGCCACCGCAACGGGCCACTTGACCCATTGCCTAGTCGGGCCCACGTACTCGTAAATAGCACATGGCCAGGGATCAAGATAACTGACGTACTTCGTGCACGGTCAGATGTTCTGGGCCAAGGGTGAATGCGAGGGGCTTCCATTCTGATTCCAGATGCCTTGAATGGCCGAGGTGGTCCTGGCGCGAATGCCGTTATGCATGACACGTGGGCAATATCCGTTTCGCCACTACGTAGGTGTCTTCCTGGATGATCCTCATGGTTGCAAAGCTTAGCCATGTTGAGTGTCTGCAAGCTTGCATAACCATGATCCAGTTGCGCGTGTTGGACGAGGGATGCCATTGGATAAATCCCCCACGAGGTCAATCACACCGGAATGATAGCCTGGGCGAAAGCTTCTGCGGCTGGTCAAAACCGCGGCCCTCCTTTGTGTCAATATACCGTGTCAATATACCACAGAGACCAACGCACCAGGCTTGACAACGCCGTGTTGGGAACCTCACAGGTGAGGACTCCAGGGTAAGTGGGCGACAAGTTGAAGACTGTTAGTCAGCAATGTTCGCCCTGTTGAATGGGCCGCCAGATTTTCCGTTCAGCGACGCCCTCACCAGTGGCTCACCCTCCCGACGACTCCACCCCATCATCCATCACCAAACCTCGCTGCAACTATCCGAGCCGACGCATCGTCGTCCGGCATCCAAATCCTGGCTTCAATTACCATTTTCCTACCGTTGCGCTAGAATCCTGTATACTATCACCGATCCGGCCGTGTCCGGAACCATATCAGGATCTCCGACCCGGCTCTCCTGGTATTTGGACCTCCGAACACCATCAGCGACCGAAGATGAATCCCGCTCAAGGCCAGATCCCCCCGCAGGGTCAGGCCCAGGGCCAGCAAGTCCCTGGCGGCCAGCAGCCGCGGGGCCCGCCGATGTACCAGCCGCATCAGATACGCAGCTTGCCGATGCTCAGCGAGGAGGAAAAGAGCAAGTACGAAGCCGGGCTGAGGGGCCTATGGAACAAGCTCAGCAACTCGCCAACCGGCAGTCCGGACCAACTTGCGGCGAGGCAGAAGATTACCGAGTTCTCGCGGATGTTGATCACTAAGATTCAGCAACGTCGGAGTCAAGCTCAGCAGCAGTCGCAGCAGCAACAACAGGCGCAGCACCCGGCACAACAGCAGGCGCAGCAGCATGGCCAACAGCCAGGGGGACAAGCGATTGCCCGTCCGCCATCCGCACAGCAGAACCCCGCTGCACAAGTGGCGCAGGCTCAGGCGCAAGCGCAGGCTCAGGCACAGGCACAGGCACAGGTACAGGCGCAGGCACAGGCACAGGCTCAAGCTCAGGCTCAGGCTCAGGCTCAGGCCCATGCCCAGGCGCAGGCGCAGGCGCAGGCGCAGGCTCAGGCGCAGGCGCAACAGCAGCTGAAGCAGCAACAGGCTGCTGCAAGCAACGGCGGCAATGCTACCCAAGGGGCCAACGACCCGGCGAGCACCGCGGCTGGCCAACCACAAAACCCACAAGCGGCATCGACGGCGGCGGCTGCGGCTACGGCCGCGACGGCACAGCGACCAAAGATACCCGACCATATCCTGCAACACGCGAGTAAGATGACCTTCCGAACGCCGACGCAACTGGCGGATAAGTCACCCGCCGAAATAAACAAATGGGTGGACGATATGAAGGAGAGATATGCTCGGGCGCTGTTCACCATGGAGAACAGCAAGACCAAGGTGGCAAGCATGGAGAAGATCTTCAAAGAGCGAGCTGCGGCGGGGAAGCCGCTCAAGGACGAGGAGTTGAATCAATACCAAGCGCGACGAGAACAGCAACTCAAGTTTTACACCGAGGCACACAAGTGGGTAGAGAACGTTCGGAAGCAGCAAGAAAGTCTCCAGGCATCTACCCAGCAGGCAAGCCAGAACGGTGGCCCACCTGGTCCAGCGGCGCCACCCGCTGGACAGCAGTCGGATGCCGGACAGGCGTTGAATAACGCAAACGCCGCACAGAACAGGGCACAGGCTGCGAACCAGGGCGCCGCAGCCGCATCAGTCAATGCCGCCCTCGAGGCCGCCAAGAACCAGCAACAAATGGCTGCTGCAAACAGAGCATCTCCGGCTAACGGAACGCCAACGCCGTCGCAGGCACAAGGACAGGCTCGTCCCGTCCAGAACGCCGCCCAAGCTGTTCAGCACCAAGGGCAGCCTCAGGCACAGCAGGCGCACCCGGCTCCGGCCAATGCAGCTCTTGCAACCTCCATGGCTCAAGCCCAAGCCCAAGCCCAGGCTCAGGTGCAAGCTCAAGCGCAAGCGCAAGCGTCTGCAACTCCGGTTCAGGGAGCCCCGCGAGTGCAGACACCGCAGTCCTCCACCCCAGTCACTGCCGCAGGGCCGACCCGTGCGCTCAGCCACTCTGCTGCCATGTCTCTCGCAAACCAGAGAGCAGCCAGCACCCCAGGAAGCGCACCTGTACCCGGCCAGCAGCCTGGTGTGGGCACACCCTCCTCAACAGCCGGCGCAATGAACCCTGGCGTCATGCAACCACAGGGCCACCCTCACGCCCATCCGACACAGCAGCAGACCGGCATGACCGCCAAGATGCCGATTCCGAAGCAGCTCCCCGAAAAGGCCACGGCCGTTCCTCAAGGCGTCAGCATGGGCGGCGGCGTCAGCGCAGGACGCCCAACCATGTCGCAGGGCACCGGAACCCTTGGAGGTGTCATGAACCAGCCACCAGTCGCTCGGGTCCCAGCCTACAACCACGATGCAGAGGGCGATCATGTCCTTAGCAAGAAGAAACTGGATGAGCTGGTGCGCCAGGTCTGCGGAGGGTCTGCGGAGGGACAAGACGGCAACCAACTTTCGCCCGAGGTGGAAGAGGTGAGAGCGCTCTCCACGTCTATGCTGAATGATGCAGCACGGTTGCTAACTACGTGATTGCAGAACATTCTGAACATGGCCGACTCGTTTGTAGATAACGTCCTCCACGCAGCGTGTCGCAACTCCAAGGAGCGTGGCTCCAAGGTACTGGAGATTCGCGACATCCAACTGATTCTAGAGCGGACGTACAATATTCGCGTGCCCGGGTACTCGTCAGACGAGTTGCGTACCGTCCGCAAGGTCCAGCCGTCGCCTGGATGGATCGCCAAGATGAGCGCGGTGCAGGCGGCTAAAGTCATGCCGGGCAAGGGGGACCTGTAATGGGCGGATTAGCGCTATGCGGCGGGATGGCGTTGGGGAACGATTTTGTGAACAACTACTACGGAGAGGGACGGAAACTCAAGGAATAGCGTTGGAGCTCTGATTCTTTTGCTTTATCAGCGTGGCCATGACAGGTCTAAGGGTACGAGGATGGGCAAATACGGGGAGTTGGTCAGGCTTTGCATGGTCCGTAAGCCTTGAATTCGAGTCCCTTTAACGGAACGACCAGGTTGCTGGCTTTGTGTGTGAGGTGCTTGTGGAGTTGTTGGTATGGTCTGACAGATGGCCATGCCAGTGCTGGATATCGTACACTCGGTGCTGCGGCTCTGCCTCCAGTTTGCAACCAAACCGTGGAGCTACTGAGCCATTGTGATGCCACATTGACGTCCTCGGAAACGGGAAGCTGAAAGCTTCAAATGTTCGCTGGGTAAATGGGCTGGCTTTCATTGGCTCTACGCCCTGCTGCTACTATTTGGCAGTATAATGGGATGCTGAGTCTGGGCAGTCGTCTTGTGTGACGGCTGCTCCCGTGGCGCACATTGAACCTGACGATGCCCGACCGTTGGAGCGAGTGCACGATTGGCGCCAGCAGATGGCGCTCCGGCTAGATGTCGCATCTACTGTGTGGCGGCCCGCGCAGGCAAGACTTGTCATTGTTGGCATTGGGCATTGGGCATCTCATCTGAGAATGATATGGGGTGCTTTAAATGGTACGAGCAACGAAATACTGTAGGCTGGCCCAGGTATTCTCTTGAGTTAGATGCGAAGAAAGGGCAATATATGATGGTGCAGGCAGTTGGCAGGCAGCAGGGTTGACAACGTCACTGATGACAGACCCGCTTTTGCAGCTTACCTCACCACGACTGTTTCGCCTCGCTATCAGCGCGGTACGTATCGGGTACCTTGCGTCGCGCGCGCGCTACCGCCTCGTGCTAGGTACCTCCACGCCTCGCCTTTGCTCAGGCTGGCCCGTGCTCCGTGGCCCAAGGTGTGCTGCGTGCCTCAATCTCGAGCTCGAACCTTCTTCCCTCAAGGACCGACCCCAACGACCAGCCCAACAGCGAAGCAGAACGATAGCGCCCTCCTCACCTCCTCCTGCCGCACTCCCTCGGGCGACCACAGCAGTGATCTCTCGCTTTCTCCTTCAATATCCTTGCTGTGCACCCCCTGGAGCGAGGCACGCAGACGAGCCGCTGGCGCGATCGGAATCGGTCGCTACGGGATCCCTCGTGTCATCACCACCACCACCCTCCAGACGCCGTCACCATCACGTAGCCTCCCGCAGCCATCCCTCTCCTCCATCCACGCTGACTTGAAGCGGACGCTATGCCCGGCAAGACACCCGATAGCAACGGCAAAGAGCCTCTCGAAAACGGCGTCCGGAGCAACAAGGATGTCGAGATGAAGGACGTCAAGGGCAAGGGCAAGCAGACCGCCAAGGACGGCGACGAGGAGATGACTGTGGTGGTGCCCCCGTCAAAGGCCTCGAAGCAGTCGAAGCAGCCGCAAGATGCCGATGGCGATGTGTCGATGGGCGACGAGGACCAAGCCGACGGCGGCGAGGTCAAGGTCGACCCCGTGGTGCAGACCGTGGCAGGTAAGCAAACACGCGAGCGTCCACGCCGCCGGCCACCTTGCTGCTTCGCCTACAAGGCCAAGTGAACCGTCTCCGTAACTGACACGCCTCGTTTTCCTCTATCGCAGACATCAAGAGCAACTTTGCGTTACTAGACCGTGCCGTTGCCCTGTTCGACGCTAGATTTTCGCTGCGAGCCCTGCGATCAATCTCCCTCATCCGCAAGCGCCTGACGCCCGAAATCATCGGCCAGGTCGTTGTTGACACCTTCCCGGCGACCGTCACTTCTGGCAACATTGCCAAGCAGCTCCTGGTCGCCATCGGCCGCGAGAGCATGCCTCTTGGCCGCCAGACTGGACCAGAGATGGAGGTCGACAGCGACAACAAGCCCGGGAAGAACGGCGCCAAGAAGGAGAACAAAGAGATTATCCCCGAGACGGACATCTTCCTCGGCATCCTGGTCCAGGTCTACCTCTTCGACAACAAGAACTACCAGAAGGGAGCCGAGTTCTCTCAGTACCTGTGTGAGCGTATCCAAACACTCAACCGCCGCACTCTAGATTCCCTCTCCGCCAAGGCCTACTACTACTACTCGCTCTTCTGCGAGCACATTGCACCTCTGCCGCCGTCTCCCGAGTCACCCATCGTTGCCATTCGACCGACACTGCTCGCCGCTCTTCGAACCGCTGTTCTGCGAAAGGACATCGACACCCAGGCTTCCGTCATCGTTCTGCTCCTGCGAAATTACCTCTTGACATCGCACATCAGCCAGGCAGACCTGTTGGTATCGCATACCCAGTTCCCCGAGGATGCAGTCAACAACCAGGTGGCGCGATTCCTGTATTACCTCGGCAGAATCAGGGCGATCCAGCTGCGATACACCGAGGCACACGAGCATCTCACGGCGGCCACCCGCAAGGCGCCGTCGAGCAACTGTGCCGCGGGCTTCTCGCAGACTGCGACGAAGCTCCTGATGGTTGTCGAGCTGCTGATGGGGGACATCCCTGACCGCGCCACCTTTCGCCTGCCGTCGCTGGAGGATGCTCTGCACCCGTACTTTTTGCTGGTGCAGGCTGTCCGGGTGGGCAACCTCGAGGATTTTGAGATCGCAATCGCCGATCACGCCGACAGCTTCCGACGCGATGGCACGTACAGCCTCATCTTGCGCCTGCGACAGAACGTCATCAAGACGGGCATCCGCATGATGTCTCTGTCGTACTCTCGAATCTCCCTGCGCGACATCTGCATCCGCCTGCACCTCGGTAGTGAAGAGTCGGCTGAGTACATTGTGGCCAAGGCTATCCGAGACGGCGTCATCGAGGCTACGCTGGACCGGGAGCGGGGCTTCATGAAGAGCAAGGAGGTGGGCGATGTCTATGCCACGAGGGAGCCCGGCGAGGCGTTCCACGACCGAATCCGAGCGTGTCTTGCACTGCACGACGAGAGCGTCAAGGTACACCGTTACCCCTATTCCCAAGCCTCACCCCCATAGCAAGTAGTAGCAAGACTAACACGCGTTCTTTACAGGCTATGCGCTTTCCCATGAACCAACATCGGCTTGAGCTCAAGAACGCACAGGAGGCGCGGGAGCGCGAGCGGGAGATGGCCAAGGAGATTCAGGAAGGCGACCTGGACGAGGACGACCTCGGCGGCGACTTTGAGGGCATGTAAATTCTGTGTCATTACTACTGCTACAACAACATACGGCATCACAACCTACAACATCACTGGGGGAGCTGCCTGACGATGAACCCGCTGTGCACTTTGGCAAGAGGCGCGGAGGGAAGTTTGCTAATTAGGAGTTCCTACCGATGCTCGCTCGGGTGCCGAGAGGAAACTCGGTCATTTCTCGCAGGAGATTGGGGGAGGGACGATGCATCAAGGTCGATTTAGAGGACTGGTGAGGGGAGGGTCAGCCGGATGGCGGCAGCTTAATAGTGGCCCTGCCGCTGTGTACTAGATACCGGTGCCAGGATTGAGGGGGCGAGTAAGCAATGCAGTGTTTTCTTTGTTGCCATGCCATGATGACGGCGATGTGTGCTGCTTGGATTGTGACTCAATGTTCCCGCAGAGTTCAGTCCCTGGATGTGCTGAAGTACGGACTCTGGAAGGACAGGCTGGATCTCGTTGCGTTGCTCCAACCTGAGGAGAGAAATGTGAGTTTACGTGGTCGTGTCCACTTGATGGTCTGATACTGAATCCAGTCATCTATGCTTGCGCCAGCCCAGCTATAACCCAACACATGCTCGCCATAGCAACAAGCAGAAGGCAACCTCTATCTCACCAGCTCGAGTGGAAGACGATACCGTGGGCCACCGGGGCCGCGGAAAAGACGCTGGACTCCCTGTTGGCCGACGTATTTTGCGACATCCAGGCCTCATGGAGGAAGCTGACTTCGTCCTCGACGGCACGCCCGAGGCGACGATGTGAGCCTTGGCAAGGCAATATTGCAAGGCGAGATACTGGACACCATTCACAGGCTGGCAGAAGTGCGATGGCAGTGGGAGATGGCGCATCCAAGAGCTTGCTGGGAGATGCCGACCAAGGTCGAGACATCGGTGTCACTGGACGAGCAGGGGATGCCGCTCCTCGACTTCGAGGACATGGAGCGCGCCATGGAGATCATCTACTTCAACGGCACCCGGCTGCTTCTCTATATGTAGTCGGACCAGGCGGGCCTGTCAGATACGTGGGAGCACCCCGCGACAGAGGTTTCGGAGCGTCAAGGGCTCTTTTCGAACCCGCTGTTGCTCCCCGGCCAAGGACGCGCCTGTCGAATGCGCTCGAGATATGCCGGACCGCGGACTATGTGATGCAGGGCAGCCGGGACAGCCAGGGGCGCTCGTCCTGCTGTTCCCCCTGCGGGTGGCGTTTACGCACCTGGTGCGCTCCCGGGCGTGTCATCGTGGGTCGGACGGGTTTTCAGCGAGTTGTCGAGCTCAAAGGGCTTCCGAATCGGCGAGCACATTCTGAGCCTGCAGTCCGGGGGACAGAAATAGCCGTGTATCGTCGAATAGCGACGGTCGAATGGAAGACGGGGTGGCGAGGGCGCAGGACCACAGATTCAGCCACGGTGTTGATGGCTGCATTTGCGCGTCTCTCGAGGGAGCACATGGCAGCGTGCCGCCACGTGACAGCCCATCTCGAACGTGCTCGGGAGCGCGTTCCTGCCAATTCAATGCCGGGCCTCCCCATCGACGAAGCCTCGCGTAGACGCAGATGCTACAACTTCGTCGCCGTCTTTCCATGCCATTTCCACCACAGCAGCTCGAGGGACCGCGATAGCGATAACGACCAACAGCGACGGCGACGACTCACATGCACCGCCGCCCCGGCGCATGTCCACAGGCGCTCCCCCGGGAACCGCGCGCGCCCTGCCCAGCAAAGGGACGACTGGCTGGCACTGCTCGATACCTCGTCGCTTGCCCAGACACGTCACGTCGCACTGAGGAGCAATGCCGCTGAAGCGAAAACGCCCAGCCGAAGCGCCCGCGCCCGCCGAGCCCGACCCGCCCCCTGCCGTAACGCGACGTGCGACGCGCCAGACGCCTGTCCTACCCCCGCTGCCTCCGACTTCCGCGGCCAGAGCGGCGGCTGCGGCTACGGCTGCGGCTCCATCTGCTCCTCCATCTGCTCCTCCAGCACGCCCGGCACGCCCAGCGGCGGCCCAGACTCCCGTCCCGATCCCAACACCGCTGGTGACGCCCAAGCGCAGTCGTGGGCGCCCCCAGGCCGCCAAACCACCGTCTCCTCCCGTCGCCAGGGTACCGATAGCTGCTGTCGCCGCCGCCACCGCTACTACCCCTGCCACCAGCATAACCTACGTTGCGCCGCCACAACAGAGCCGCCGACTGGCCCCGGTGGCAACGCCAAACTCTGCGACTCGAAGCATGGCGAGCGCCGCCGTCAGGAACAGCGTCCGGCCGTCGGACCTGGTCGCCCCCGAGATCACATACCACGTTCCGCAGCCTCCACAACCCGGGCGTGTTCAGTCGTCGCTGGTGAGACCGCATGGTCCGTCGGGCCCTCCTCCGCGGCTCGACAGGCCCCCTCCGCCCGTGGTAACGCCGGTGCCGCCTCCGAAGCCGCCGACGCTGCCCGTGTCCGACCGCGGCCCGCCGAGACCAGACCGCAACATCGATAAGGTCGTGTTGGGGAACCTGTGCTTCCGGACGTGGTACCCGAGCTACTACGGCAAGGAAGTCCTAGGAGACACGGCGGGCAACGCAAAGGGAGGCAGCAAGGAGGGGGCCAAGGAGTCCGGCGGCAAGGCGTCTTCGAGGAAGGACCGCGATCAGCAGCCCATGCTGGAGCGGCTGTACGTCTGTCCCAGCTGCTTCAAGTACGCAAAGGAGCTCGTTGCCTGGCGCGGCCACGTCCGGTTCTGCGAGCGGCAGGGACATGTGCCGGGCAGGAAGATCTACATCCATCCCAAGGGAAGACGGAAAATACTCGTGGCGCACGACGGCAAGGCGCCGGGGGTCAAGAGGAGGCGCGGCGACGGCGGCGTGCGGTACATGGAGGAGATCGTCCAGGATGAGGGGGAATGGAGCATCTGGGAGGTGGACGGCGAGAAAGACGGGGTCAGGACCAACAGCTCCCCCAAGAACCCCCGCGACGATGTGTGACTGACGCCGTCTCAGCTCTTCTGCCAGAACCTGTCGTTGTTCGCCAAGCTCTTCCTCGACAACAAGTCCGTCTTCTTCGACGTCACAGGCTTCAACTACTTCCTGCTGGTCTACACGCCGCCGCCGCCCAAGCCCACGCCGCCGGGCGCCGAGCCCGCGCCGCAACCGCCCCGCCAGGTCACGGGGTTCTTCTCGAAGGAGAAGATGTCATGGGACAATAACAATCTCGCATGCATCTTGGTGTTTCCGCCGTGGCAGCGCAAGGGGCTCGGGGCGCTCCTGATGGGGGCGTCCTACGAGATCTCCCGGCGCGAGGGCGTCCTGGGCGGGCCCGAGAAGCCCATCTCGGACCTCGGCAAGAAGGGCTACAAGAGGTTCTGGTCCGGCGAGATTGCGCGCTGGCTGCTGGGCCAAGACGTCGGCCAGCAGGGCGCCGGGCCGGAGACGATCGTGGACGTCGACGACGTCAGCCGCGGCACGTGGATCTCGCCCGACGACTGCCTCACGGCGCTGCGGGACATGGGCGTGGTGGTCGACGCGGGCATCGGCCCGGGCAAGCCCGAGCCGTCGGAGGACGGCGACGTCGACGGCGAGGCCGGCGCCGGGGACGGCGGCGGAGGCGCGGGCGCCGACGGCGGCCTGGAACAGGGGCCGGCCACGCCCGTCAAGACCGAGGAGAAGAAGCCGGCCGCGGTGCAGCAGGTGCGGCGCGTCAAAGTCGACAAGGAGGCCGTGCGGCGCTTCGTGGCGACGCACCGCATCAGCCTGGAGCGGACGTGCGATGCAAACGGCTTCGTGGAGGGCTACGCGGCGCGGCCGGCGGCGGGCGCTGCCGAGGACGGCGAGGGGAAGAGCGTCGAGGCATGGAGCGGCGGATGACGAGGGGAGGCGCATGGACTCGTACGATGGATGATACCCAGCTCGGTGCAGCTGAGACGAAGAGCGTCGCGCATATGGAGTACTCGTAGATGTCCCTCAGTCCTAGGCATACTCAATGATCTATCCCACGAGTCCATCGGCTGGCTGTCCTTCAGCAGGCGCGTCTATTCTGGGACCTCGGCTGCGAACAGCACCAAGCTCCCGACACATCATGGTTGCAGCTGCAGCTCCCCAAACAGGCAATGAGCTCGGCCCCTGCCCAATCGCAACGGTCCTCTGCGACTCTTGCCTGGCGCGCTCCCTCGATCCGGGAAATTCTCGCACCTCGAGCAGGACCGGGCCGGCAACTGAAAGCGCACACCCCCCCCTGAGCCCCTGCTAGCGACAGAAGCCAGGCAGGAAATTCGGGCGGGCTTCCATTGCGCTGCGGCGTTGACGAGGTGTCACGTCGCCGAGCCTAAGGCAACCTCACCTCACCTCCACCCCTTCCGTACGGATGGCCTTTGCAAACCTTCAATTGCCTGTGGCGTTGTGCAACTCAATTGCGCTGCGACCAGTTCTGCAGACGTCCATAACGTCCATGACTCCAAAATTACGAGCGCGCCCAACAATCACGTCAGCCTGTCGTCGCCTTTCCTGCGTCATTTTGCGGCTCGTCCGGCCACGCGCCGCGCCAACAGGGTTTCGACAGGCCAGAACGCCAGCCAGGAAAATTTTTCCCGTCCGCGTCGGCGCGCTCTGCGTCCCGGCTTCAGGCGTGAGATCAGAGTATCCACCAACCACCCAGCCGAGATCCGCCCTGCCATTGGCAGATTGCTGCTGCGAGATAAAAGAGCTCAGCCAGCCAGTGACCGCCAGGGACAGGGACAAGGACAGCTAACGACAGGGAGCATCATCTCCCGTCTGCCTGCCTTGCCGCGCTGCCGCCCGTCCGCCCGGTCGGTTTTCCGCTGCAGCACAGCAATACCCGAGGCCATAGATACATGCCTCGTACCAAGAGTCGCATCCCGTCCGAATGCATCAGAGCTGTCGATGTCGTCCACGTCGGGGCTTCGATGGCAATGGGTGATGCGGCCTTGGCCGGCTGCAGATTGCAGGTTGCATCGCGAGCGTGCCAGTAACCGCCGTCTCGGGACACTGTCCTGGCTGGTTGCACGGCAGCTCACTCGTATTCCGGACCCGAGCGGCGAGGTGCAGGGAGATTCGTCTGCCCTTTATACCTTTTTCTCGGAGCCGCCTCCCACGAATCATGTGCCGGCCAGTCCTGCAAACAAGATGCGTCCCATTGTTTTCGCCTTTGCTGCCGTTCCAGCAACTCCCTCGCTGTCTTCCGTTATCGTGCCCCTTCCTCCGCCCGACACTCCGGACCCAGCAGCACCGTAGCACCGCAGCGCAAAGCCGAGCTCATCCTGGTGGCTTCTCGCGATCCACCCACGTGTCAGGCACCGTCTCACTCGAGCTGCGCCATTTGGCTCTGAGTCCATTAACGGGAGCCGCCAAGTGGGGGGCCAATCCTGGTCCCGCTTGCGCGGTCATGAACCCCGGTCGCAGCCTCATCGCCTCATCCGGATCCTGTGCTGAACGCTTATCAGTTTGATGTCATGCTTTTTTCGTCATGCCAGACAACATCCCCAAACCAGAGCTCCCGTCTCCCGCTCCCAGTCCAAGGATCGTCGTAGCAAACCTAACTGACGTCGTGTTTCCGAATCCTCTCGGCCCGTCGTCTCTCGTCATCGTCCAGGTGGGCGTTTTACTCTCGTAAACCGCCGCCAAAACGCCTTCGTCCGCGCCCGTTGGCTCATGATTCAGGCCCACCCCGCCAAGCGCAAACAACGGCCAAAGCCTCAGGCATTGAGACTTCCAACTGGTGTATTCCTGTCCCTGTTCACCCATTCGTCTGTGAATCCACCCGGCTTCCCCCGGCGGGCTACCACCCCGTGCGAGCCATGGCTCCGGCGAGATTCACACCCTTTTCAGAGATCCAGTCGCTGTGAAAATCTCGCGTCGTCCGTCAGAGGGTCCTTCATTCGCACCGTTGCCCCGGCTGACGCCCTCGCACCCCCTGACCCATCGCCCCCGAGTGGAACCCTCTTCCTCGTTTCCCTCCCCCAGCTCCAGTCTCTTTCTCTCTTCCCTTTTCTTCCCACAGCTCGTCTTCTCTCCCACACTCCCACTTCCTCACCTTTGCCTCCAACCTTCAAGTCGATTCCCTCGTCAACCACCACTCTCCCCTCCCACAACCATCACAATGGCCGCCACCCGTGTCTTCGCTAGCCGCCTGGCCACCCAGATGGCCACCAAGGCTGCTCGCCCTGCCATCCGAGCCCCCGTTGCTGCCGCCTCCAAGCGCACCATCACTGGTAAGAAAACTTTTTCCGACCTGGCTCGCCCGAGAACGACACGCAAACGAGTCATCGAGGCGCCAATTGAAGAACTCAATGGCTGACAACCATCATTGAAGGCTCTGCCAGCCCTCTCCAGACCCTCAAGCGCCAGCAGGCCACCAACCTGCTCCAGGCCACCACCCGCAATGCCTTCCAGGTCCAGAAGCGGGCCTACTCTTCTGAGATCGCCCAGGCCATGGTCGAGGTTTCCAAGAACCTGGGTATGGGCACTGCTGCCGTCGGTCTGACTGGTGCCGGTATCGGTATCGGTCTCGTCTTCGCCGCTCTCCTGCACGCCGTTGCCCGCAACCCTGCTCTCCGTGGCCAGCTGTTCTCCTACGCCATTCTGGGTTTCGCTTTCGTCGAGGCCATTGGTCTCTTCGACCTGATGGTTGCCCTCATGGCCAAGTTCGTACGTCAACCCGGGACGAGTCCCCCCTGAATGTCAGCATTGGCCGTGGTCAGAAACTAACAATTGTTTCCTTCAGACCTAAATCATTTCCCATCCGTTTGGGAAAGCTCTTGCCGATTGATGGAGCTCTAATATCCGAGGGGAGTGCTCGGCAGTGTCTTGTGTGGAGTCTTGGCGGCTTGCCACACAAGTATCAGCTGTCAGCGTGCACGATAGTAGGAGGGATTGCATTATAGACGGCATAGAATTGGGAGCGGCGCCGAGCAAAAGGGACGTCGTCGTCTTTGTGATAGGACTGGGGTACATCCCAGGCATATTCCTCCCTGGAACGACTTGTAAAATAAAAAGCCTCATTCATCTCGATTCTTCGATAATGAAGAGATTTTTCCTTTGTTACCCAATACACCAGATTCATCATGCCAGCTTGACAATTGACGTGAGACACTCGTCACGCTCCTGAATCAACATTTGCAGTATCAAATCGAGCGTTAATTGACGCGTCAATGAGGGATTTGTTCGCAAAGCTCATCTCGTCCGATCAATACCTGGGGAAGTTGGAGCTGCCGCCGGTCGCATCGGCATCACACTGGCTGGCGCTTGCCGAACCACCCATAACCGAGGCCACCCGGCAGGCCATCGCACCTTGCTGCTCAACAAGTCCCTCTGCCAGGTCCACCGGGGCATCCAGGGAACACATGATCAAACCCTGTGGGTGCCTGTAATTCCAGGCAAACGATCATGTTGTGCCCTCGGATCCACGGTAATACTCCACACGGTGCCAAATTGCGCCTTCGGTGTTCCGTAACCGTGGAGCCTCGGACGAGCTTCACTCAAACCTCATAGGCCAGTGATTGAAGGGGGGCTTCTAGATTGATAAGAGGGTGGATCGTGGGAGGCGTCAAGTGACCAACGATGCGATTCGGGGTGGAGCAGCCTAGAGCTATGTAAACACGGCCATGTCTCTGATCCAGGGGCTCGAGGAGAGAATGGGCTTCAAAGTTCTTGCTGGGAAACCTGGCTGCCCGGGAGCGCAGCACTTGCAGCCCAGGTTTTCACCGCGTCTGACGGCAGTTCGGCGGATCGGCGGTCGTCGTATCGCCGTCACAGCTTCCGTTGCTCAGGACCGAGTCCAGCGAATGGGCAGGTGCGCAATATCGAAGCGTTGGTTGTGTCGTCATGTCTTTTGTTTCAGTTGAAACTCGACGTGCAAAGGCCGATTCCTGTCCCCAATCCACATCGCTGACGAGGTCGTCAGCTGCACAACGACGAGGCGATATGGCAGGCACTTGTCTGTGAGAATACGCGCTTGCTCTGGTTGTTGTGTTGCTGGAGAATATGTTCCTTTTCTTCCAAGTCGCTTCGAGGAACAAGACTTTCTCATCCGAAATGTTTCCTGGTGCTGCGTCTAGTGGACGAGGTTGTGTTCCGTCGACGGCGACCCTAGTGGGGCTGCTCATCAGTTATTCGAGCAGTGCTCTGGAGGACCAGTCGAAGGCATAGCATATTCTCGCTCACCTCAATGCAGGAGAGGAAAGGAGAATGCAAGCCGGTGCCCCGACCAGCGGACGGACGACTGGGGCTGGAAACGTCGGTATCCTCGGGCCGTCGAGGTCAAGTCGGATGAACCAATTCGACTGGTGGCATATCGTGGAGGACGCCGAAATCGAGAGGACAGCAGCCTTCGTCAGCGTCCGGTTCATGAGAGAGACCTGTTGATGTCCGAGTTAGCAGCAATGCCCTGCTCTTTATCCAGTGCATGGAGCTCACCAGCAGCACGCGAGGGTCCACACCTCTGGATATCGACGAAGCCATCGTTCCTAGCACCTCGCAGCATCACCACTCCGCACCGAGAGTCTTCCCAAAGAGCAGCAACGCCAATTGGACACGCCAGGAGAACGGTGCAGGAGAAAACGAGGAGACGAGATGTCGTTGGGAGGCGTCCCCCCTCACTTCACCTTCCCCTCACGAAGGGTCACATGACCTGCCGTGCTACCCCAACCCCTGCTCTGCAACGTCGGCAGGGAGATTGAGTTAACGAAGTCGACTGATCGAGAGCAGGATCGGGTGGTGCCTTTGGTCGCTGGCGATGCGGGTACGTGACGGCTCGGTGCGGACGCGATGGTTGTGGCGCCACGTTTGGATCAGCCATTGAGCCTGTGATGGATGGACGCCATGAACTTTGGTTAACTTCGTGCCTGACAGTTGGTGGCAGAGGCAAGCAGATAGCTACCCTGGACCAGCTCATTGGATAAGTTATACATGTCATATTGAAGCGAGCAAGCTACAGCTCATGCCGTCAGTTCAACTACATCTTCGCAAACATCTCACACAAGCAGTCGTAGAACCTCTTTCGCCTCCCATCTATCCATCCCATCCAACACATTCCTCTCCCTATCCAACACCCCAAGCCCATATCTAAACACCCTCGCCATCCAGTTCCCGTTCCACGTCTCATCAAGTACCACCTTCATCCACTGTAGCATATGATCCCGCGCCCCCCACTCGTCCAGCTCGTCCGCGCCCCCCACGCTCAGGGGTGTCCACCCAGCAATCTCGGACAGGATGACGAGCAGCGACCACGCGTCGTAGTACCACGCCGGCGCGCGGCCCGTCCAGAAGTCCAGGTGCTGGTGCAGCCGTTATGGCACGCGTGTCCAGTCGACCGGGTACGGCTTAGGCAGGGAAGATGTTGATTTGTGCGCATATCATTGTTCAATGCTCGCGACGAGCAAGCACTGGGCTAGAGCCCGTGATGTCTATCTAGCCGGTGCCAAAGAAACACTGCAACACCTAGGCAACGTCTGTGTGCCACATTACCGCCGCAGGCATTCTGCATCATCAATCGCCTCAAAATGCTTCACTTTCTGAACGTGGCGCTTCTCTCGCCTTTCACAGGCGGCGCCTTGCGTGCTCCCTTCAACGGGTCATCACCCGTCTTGGAGTACGGGTCAAACACCTTCTTCGGCTCCCGCGCCGGACCGCCTGCGTTCTTGTTGGCATGCATCACCGAAGTGGCTTTGCTGTAATCAAACGGCGCCTCCTCTCCCTTTCTCAGCTCCTCCGCTTCCCTCTCCCGTTCCTCTTGCTTCTTAGCTTTTCGAGCCGCGCGGTCAGCTCGCGTCTTGGCGTGCGCTGCTTGAATTCGCTCTCCGACATTGCGATACTTCTCGCGCGAGTTCTTGTGAGCTTCTGGTGCGTTGGCCCCGTCAGTCCTAACTTGCCCCTGTTCACCGCCGTGAGCGGCTTCGTTCTCTTCGATGGATTCCGAAGCCTCGTCCTCCACAGCGTTCGACTTTTGTTTCCTACCCTTCTTCAAGGTAAACTCCTCGTCACCATCCACCTCCATAATGTCGGCATAAACCTCTGCCGTAGTAGGCGCAGCTGCTGCTTCTGCTTCTTCTGCAGGCTGATCGCCAAGGCCATCAAATTGCAGCTCGTTTCCCCCAGAGACACCCTGTACGAACCGTTGCCAAGGGAAGGGCATGTAGTCGTCTTGCTCCTCGGGCGCCTGCTCCGCCGCTTCCCAGCGAGTGCTGATGGGCATGTTTCCGAAGAGCTGTGATTGCGGCATGCTCCTGATGGCAATTTCGCCATTGAGCTCCGGCATCTGTTTCGCCCCCGCGGATTTGCCAGGCACGCTAGGCTTCTGGACAAAGTCTGGAGCTGTCGATGTGAAGAAGTGCAGCATGCTGGGGCCGCCCTTAGCCATCGCCTCCCGAACTTGAGCCCATATCTCGTTGAAGCGCGCCCTTGCCAGCGGCGCCGTGAGCGGGAGCAGGCTGTGCAGAGCCTTGGCATCTGGCGGATTCACGCGCACGATGCTGACCACGTTGTTCGTAGAGAGCACAAAGTTTGGGTTTTCATCTTCCTTTCGTGCGGTGACGTCTCGCCACTTCCATATCGCCCTGAACATGGCGAATTGTTCGCTGCCAAAGGCAAGATGTCCCTGCTTCAGGATGTAGTTGTAGAAGCCGCGAGTGCCTTGTCCGGTCTCCTCGTCGAAGTCGAGGTGCTCGTGCCGAGAAAGTGCCAGCTCCTTGGACCGCTGTAGAGCGCGGCCAATGTAGTCCGTCTCTGAACTGCTACGATCCGACGCAGCAATGAGCTCGTTCCGAAGCTGGTCATAGATGTAGAGGAGGTAGTGCGTGTCTGATCGGGCATAATACATCATCTCGGCAGGGATCGGCCTGGGCATGATTAGCGGCCGAGTCAAAGATGGACGATGGGACGATACATACCGTATTCTCCAATCGGCCAGCTGATACTGCTTGTCGGCGTCGAAATCGACAAACTTGGAGAGAAGGAAAGCCAGACTCTTCCCGGGGTAGGCGAGAAGGTCACACGCAAAAAAGGTATCGAAAAGGCCGTTGACGTAGAGACCCAAGTCCCGCTGCAGCCAGACCATGTCCATGTAGGCACCGTGAAAGACCTGGAAGAAAATGAGTACAGGCGAGGCGCCGACGGGCGACTGGATGGGCACATACCTTGACAATGCTAGGATCAGCAAAGACTTCGTTGAGTACCTCGAGCTTGTGGCGCCAAGGTCGCAGCGTATCGACAATCCAGTCCTGTTCTCGGGTGCTGATTTGCATCAGGCACACCAAGCCCGTATACGTCCTGAAATCGTGGTGCTCCAAGTCGACAGCAATCTCTTGGGCCTTCTTCAACTCTTTCAGCATATCCAAGACGCCTTCGTAGGTGTCTACCCAGGTGGCGGGCGTTTTGTCGACTGGCTGAGGGGGAATGGGCTCGGTGGTCTGGAACAGTCGATCTGGGTATGCCATGTTGGAGATTTCCGCCTCGTAAGGATGTTTGTATCTATATTTGGATAGCGGTTAGCGAGAGTCCTCATGCCGTCGACAGGAAACGGAGAAAGGCGGGCGTACTGTGGAGAGCCATTTTCGCCGGTGAATGTAACAAAGCTCTGATCCAGAGGCACAGTCGCGTGAGGTTTCTTCGTGAGCATCGGTTTCCACGGGCTCGTCGGGAAATTGTCTGGCTTGCGCTCGAACTGTACTTGGGGCTTGGTGACGTTGGCGTTGCGGATAACCTTGGCCGTCGACTTGGTTCTCTTGGAATTAGGCGCCTGTTGGGCCACCGTTAGATTCAGTTTCGCAAGGAAAAGAGAGGCACGAAAAAACTCACAGGCTCAGCGCTGGGAGGCTCCTTTCGCTTGACTAGTCCCGTGTACTCGTCCAACGCAGTGTCGGCCTTTTCGAGGATCGAGTCCACCACGTCCACGACATCCGGCCACCTCATGTCAATGTCCTCGGCATCATCGAGCGTCGGCGGTTTGACGCCGCATGTCTTGGCCGCCGACTGGAGGAGGCGCGTCGAGAGTTCGAGGATGCGGGTAGTCTTGTCGTCGAGATTCTCGGCGACGTCGGGGTTGATGGTTCGCTGGAAAGACAGGTCCTCGGCGGCGAGGCGATTGACCGTCTTGACCGTGGAGACGAGAGACTTCTGGATGCCCTCTTGCAGGGACTTGAAGTCCTGCGGCGGCCCCATGGTAGCGAGTCGCGTGTGCGCAAGAGAAGCAAACGGGCTGCGTGTGGTGATGGGTGCAGTGATGGAGCTCGCAGTCCGTCTCAGAAAATTAAAGTGAACATTTGCGCAAGGCTTATCGATAAGCTCGGCCACTATCAGCGGGTGGCTGCAGTGGGTGTCACAGCACAGCACACCTCAGGCTTCAGCATCCTTCGCTACAGCCACCGATCAGCTGGTGCTGCAGCTACAGGAACATGTACGGAGTACGGACGCATGAGACTGAAATTGTCGCAGACACGCGTGGGGTGCAAGAGATGATGACGTCAAAGATGTAGAAGGACTCGCAAGTTTCTTCAAGGTGGCATCTGGTGCTGGTGGCAAAAGCAAGGACGGAGAATACGCGACAATTAGCTTCTTTCAAATATTAACGAAGATATAACGCTAAGTTGTTTTGAAAACAAGGAAGGCAGGAGTGTACTCGTAAATGTGTTGCAGTTTCGACCAGACAGAGCCTAGGAAACTTGGTCCGGGGTGGTGGCCCAACAGCCTCACGCATGGCGGATCTATTGGCTGTCAACTCCAGCTATTCGGTCGAGATGCTCCGTTATGGGTACTTTGGGCATGGAGGGACCATTGTAGAAAGCGGTCGATTGGTTTGTGGCGCACTCTCCAACAATCACGTTCCTTGGAATACGCATCGGAATCTTGATAGCGCAACCCGGGAGGCCCAACCCCGGCTGGTTGCCCCTCGTTGCCGCGGCCCCTCAGCACTCGTACTCCCGCTGCGTCACACTTCGCTCAGCTGCCATCGCGTCTCCTTCGAGGCCACATCAAGGCATTCTGCCACCCTCACGACGCGGACCTGATCGCTAGAGCTGGCAGAGAAAGTGCCTTGGTAGCAGAGCCAGCGCCCTCTTCGCTACGCGATTCTCGGCCTCTCCAGCATTTCCTTGGCTCCAGCGACAACTAGCGTCCAACCCCACGCTGAGCTTGTTCGCCTCCATTCAACCTCGCCGCGACCTCGAGAACTTCCTCAAACTTGTCCCCCCCTGCATACCTCTCGCGACCGCAGTACGTGCGACACCGCGACGGATCCATGACCGCCGCCGCCATGCCTGGCGTCGTTGGCCAGGTCCAGGCCGCGCCCGGCCGCCTGCTGCTGCTCTCCAACCGCCTGCCCATCACCATCAAGCGCTCTGAGGATGGCAGCTACACCTTCTCCATGTCCTCGGGCGGGCTCGTCACCGGCCTCAGCGGCCTCGGCAAGACGACCAGCTTTCAGTGGTACGGCTGGCCAGGTCTCGAAGTGCCCGAGAACGAGGTCGACAGCATGAGCAAACGCCTCAAGGACGAGTACGGCGCACATCCCGTCTTCATTGACGACGAGCTTGCCGACCGGCACTACAATGGCTTCTCGAGTATGTCGCCGCCCCCTTCAGCAGTTTCGAGTTGAGCGCTGAGCGTTGAAACCCCTTATAGACTCTATCCTGTGGCCGCTCTTCCATTACCACCCCGGCGAAATCACCTTTGACGAGTCCGCATGGGCCGCGTACCAGGAAGTCAATCGCCTCTTCGCCAAGACGGTCATCAAGGACGTGCAGGACGGCGACTTGATCTGGGTCCACGACTACCACCTGATGCTTCTCCCCCAGATGCTCCGCGAGGAGATTGGCGATTCCAAGAAGAACGTTCGGATCGGCTTTTTCCTCCACACTCCTTTCCCTAGCAGCGAGATATACCGCATCCTACCCGTTCGGGAACAGCTGCTCACCGGCTTGCTCGACTGCGATCTGATCGGCTTCCACACGTACGACTATGCGCGCCACTTCCTGAGCAGCTGCTCCCGCATCCTGGGCTGCTCGACCACACCCAACGGTGTCGACTGGAACGGCCGCTTCGTCACCATCGGCGCTTTCCCGATCGGCATCGACCCGGAAAAGTTTGTCGAGGGGCTCCAGAAACCAAAGGTCCAGGAGCGCATCGCTGCACTCAATCGCAAGTTCGAGGGCGTGAAGCTCATCGTGGGCGTTGACCGCCTGGACTACATCAAGGGCGTCCCGCAGAAGCTGCACGCGCTCGAGGTCTTCCTCACTGAGCATCCCGAATGGATCGGCAAAATCGTCCTCGTGCAAGTTGCTGTCCCTTCCCGGCAAGACGTGGAAGAGTACCAGAACCTACGCGCCGTCGTCAACGAGCTCGTCGGCCGCATCAATGGCAAATTTGGCACCATCGAGTTCATGCCTATCCACTTCCTCCATCAGTCCGTCTCCTTCGACGAACTAACGGCCCTCTACGCCGTTTCCGACGTCTGCCTCGTCTCCTCGACCCGAGACGGCATGAACCTCGTCTCGTACGAGTACATTGCCACCCAGCGTGAGAACCACGGCGTCATGATCCTGAGCGAGTTCACCGGCGCCGCGCAGTCTCTCAACGGCAGCCTCATCGTCAACCCCTGGAATACGGAGGAGCTTGCCAACGCCATCCACGACGCCGTCACGATGAGCCCAGAGCAGCGCGCCGCAAACTACAGCAAGCTGGAGCGCTACGTCTTCAAGTACACGAGCGCATGGTGGGGCGCCAGCTTCGTCGCCGAGATGACGCGGCTCAGCTCCGAGAGTACCCAGTCTAAGACGCTGCGTAACATTTCAGGTGCGGTGGTGGGATTGGGCCAGAAGGTGCAGCAGGCCGCCGAGGCGGCTTCTCAGCTGGTCATGGGCGACAACAAGGCCGAGGATGATGGATCTGTGCCTAAATAAGCTGTCCTGCAGCGCCAAATCTTGACGAGACTATGTACTTAAGCGATTGATTAAAAACTTATCTTGGTTAGAGTCTTGTAAACTAAAACACGCGAGGCATAATTAAGCAAAGCTTACAGCTTTGCGATGCAGAGGGTACAGGTAAGTACCCGCGCAAGTAGCTTTGCTTCTTCCTTAAGGTATTAGGGTTACGGAATATCCGCTCTTTAGATACTAGTCGATGGAGGAATCCCGTTCTATTATTAATTAAACGTGCCGAATCTTAGCTATAAGGCATTAGAGTCGTCTTCCTATAGAGGTGATCTGGTCTCGCCGCTACTAGTATTATTGGAGGGAAAAGTCGCGAGAGGTCTTTAGGCTATGCCTTTTTTCCCGTTCGAGACGATGAGACCGATAATACGACTATACACGTAAGTAATATGGAGCATCTCAGGGGCTCATAAGAGCACCGTCGACAGCATTCAGTCTCTAGACGTAGTCTAGGCCTGTAAACCAAACGGGAAGACGATAGCGAGGACGGCGAGGATGGCGCCTCACAGGCGCCCTGGAGGTAAGAAAGAGCCCGCCGCAGGCGATGATAACCTCTTGAATTATTTGATGTGAGTGCTTATAGATCACGATGGCCTCGCTCGGTAGCGGATAAATAATAGTCTAGCTGGTGAAGCCCTTATTCTTAGCTTTGCGTACGCCTTTTACAGCAGTCTTGTACTGGCATCGGTATTCTACGTCTATATAGGAGTCCAAGGGGGGTGTATTCGGGATTTGGGGCGTTTTCCCAGGTCGGCGTCTGGAAATGCCGAGCAGTCGCGTACACTTTCATCCTTTCGCCTCACTCGCGTTCTCTCCTGGCAACCGCTTCTCGCAATATATTCCTTGAACATGGTGCTCGTTTAGTATCTAGACTACCTATAGACGGGGAATCCTCAACCTCGGCTTCCTTCGACGGTGATGTGATGAGCGACGTGAGCCAGCGCGCGGGGGGGTGAAGGGCAGGATGAAGACAAGGGGTCGCACGTTGCTGTGACGGAAGGTATCTCAAAGTGGGAAATGAAAGGAGAGCATGAAGACAACCGGATAATTAACAGAGAGCCGGGTCGGAACGTGACATTAAACACTCGCAGCCCCTCAGTATGGCGAATTGACGATATCGTCCTTGCCGAGCTTATACCTCCCGCTGTCCAGGTTCCCGATCCTTGCCGAGCCCCTCCTTCCGCTGCCGCCGCCGCCGCCACCAACGCTCAACCTGACGTTGCCGATGATGCTCTCGCGCGTGGGTCTCCGCAGGCTTTGCTTGGCCACCATGTTGACCTCGTTGGGCAGCGCGACGATGACGTTCTTGTCGGAGCCAAACTTGAAGTCGTCGGCTTTGACTTCCTCTTCGTACCGCTTGATCTTGTAGGCGGCCTTTACGCCGCGCAGAACGCGCTTGAGGCTCCATTCAATGATGTAGGGCCCCGTGGCAGTGATGATGCTCGTTTCCTCGGTGCCCTCGCCAGTATTGAACTTGGCGGGCGTAAAGCTGATGGGCTTGCCCGTTTCGTGATAGAACTGAGCAACGTGTTCGGGGGTGAGGGCAAGCCGTTTCGGGTGAGGCTTCGAGTCGGCCGAGAAGCCCTTCTCAAAGCCGAGCTTGCCCTCGTTCTTGCCACCCTTCTGTTGTGCGTCCACGAGCAGAATGTAGTTTTTCGTCGTTCCGAGGATCCACCGGCCGTCCGCGGATACGTCCATGCCCGTGATGGGATCTCCCAGAGCAGGAAGTTGTGTCTTGGCTCGGATTCCCAAGCGGTCAAACAGGCGGATATCTCCCTTGTTGCTTGCCACCGCAATGTAGCCCTTCTCCGTCGTGGCGAGAGCAGAGAAGTCGTTCTTGGACGCATACTGCTTCATGTCGGTATCGACGAGCTTCTGGCCTGACAGGCGAGGATCGACCCGGTACAGCGCGTTATGGGAGACGCCTAGGAACGTCTGCTCAGACGTCATCTGCGCGAACTTGTTCTCGGGGGCAAAGTTGACGACAGGAATGTCATCGTGGACATTCCACTCGTCGACGACCTTGCCGTACTCGAGGTCCATACGGTAGAGCTTGTTGGGGTCGATATTGTTCTGGATGATGAGATCTCGGTCCTCGGCGTGCAGCATGACCTTTTTGGGGCTCATGAGCTGGCCCTTTGGCGTCATGACCTTGGAAATATTGGTGGAGAACTTCAGGCGATTGTCGGGGGTGTGCGAGAAGACGCCAATCTTGGATCCACGGACGACAAAGGAGCGGTCGTGCTTGTAGCCCACGGCAAGCTGGGAGTTGACCTCGCCCTCGTGCTTGTCTGCTTCTGCAGCCTCATCATCCGACGAGTCGTATTCTTCACTGCGAATGCCTGCATCTTCCTCATCGACTTCATCCTCCTCTTCCTCCTCCTGCTCTTCTCCCTCGGGTGGCGCATCCTCCATGTCCAGGTCTGCAAACGAGTCGAGCACGTACTCGCGCTCCTTCTCTTGAATCTTCTTCCACTTTGTCTCGTTCAGCCTCTCCCAGATGGCCTGCATGATCGCCTCCTGGAACTTCTCCAGCGTCGGCTGGTCCTTGAAGCGCAGCAGCCACGACCTCGCCGTGCCATCGTTGCTGAAGTGGTTGAAGACGAAGGAGAGGTACTCAAAATCGAAGACGGGGTTAAACTCGGCAACGACCGGCGCTCCCAGCCATGCCTTTTCTTTGCCATCGATCTGCAGCCAGTATTCCCACTGTCCCACTTCAGATACCGTGGCGATGACGGATTCATCGACCATGACAAAGTGGCCAGGCTGGGGGTCAAAAAGGTGCAGCTCCGCAGTGACGGCGGCGTAGATCTCGATGGCTTGGGGAGGGGAGTCTGGCCCTGGTGCCTGGGCTGGCGCCTCCGTCTCCGGTTGTTGCTCAGGGGCAGCTACAACCCCGCGCTTGGCGGAGGAGTTGGCGGTGGTCCTCTGCTTGTACATGTCGTCGATGGAATCGATGGAGCGATTAAGGACCGGGCTGTGGAGAGGGCTCGCGGGGGGGATCGGGGGCTCCTCGTGGAACTCGAATTGCTGAAGGTCCTCGTCGGAGGCGGTGGTATTGGGCTTGCGATACTTGCGCTCGTACTGGCACTCCTGGGCAACCCTGACAAACTGCTCGGCTTGGGAAGGCGGAACCTGAGCGTCGCAGACAAACTCGTAGACGTCGCCCGTGTCGCCGCTCAAGTCTCTCCAGGCCAGGACGGTTTCGCCGCCCTCGCGAATCTCGACGCGGAGGTGCAGGGCCTCGTCGAGCAGAAACGTCTTCTCGTCGCGCTCGGCGGCAAGGGCATCAAGCTCGGCGTCGTCACCCTCCTCCTCGGCGAGCAGCTCAGCCTCACCCTCCTCGAAGACGCGCTGGGCGACGAGCTGGTAGTTGAAGTCCTGGTTGGTGCGGCGGATGCGGATGGCCGAGTCCTTGAAGATGAGCTCCGAGTAGCCCTTGGGGGAGAGCGGTCGCACGAGGTACAGCTGGCCCTGGGGCAGCTCGATGAGGGATTCTTGGGCGCTTGATGAGCCGAAGATCAGCTTGCCGACTGCGGGGGACATGTGAGGTCAGCTTGGATCGCGGGTGGCGGGGCAACAGCAATTGCAACGGCAGGGCAAACGAAGGCCGAGGCAATCTGGAAAGAAAGAAAGGAGCATAGACAGGGATCTTCACTCACCATTCCGCAGGACAAACATGCTGGCGTGTCCTCGCACGGGCAGGCCGTCGCTCGCTCAGTTGCCGGGAAATGGTCGCGTCGCTACTCAGTGCCCAGATTCGGAATACACGAGGCGCAGAGACATGGAGCCCCTGGCGCAACACGGCAAGTGTAGATGCAGGAGTAAAGGGGCACCGGGACGACGGTCGTTGGTGTGACGGCAGGTTAGCAGCATCCAAGATCGACGCCCCAAGCTGCGTCATTCGTGGTGAAAGCAAACAAAGCCGCCGCCCCCGAGATGGTGGTGGAGGGGTAGACAACAACTTAGTGCATTTGCCACCAAGGGTCATGTGGCGGTGCAAGCTTACGCCACACCTCCTGCCTTGGTTGAAGGGTCCTGTCGAACATCCGCGTGCAGATACGGGCTTTGGCTGATAAAACGAGCAGATCGCTCTCAAACTTGTCGGTGGAACTGCGTGTTAGAACCACAGCCGCCAATTTAGCAGAGCAGGAAGAGAATTGCCGAGTCGGAAAATGTCTTCAACAGAACCCATCGTTCCTTGTCCCGAGCGGTCTGGCTGCCAAGGTGCGAAGCTTCGTAGCAACAGCTGTTTTCTATCCTAAGTTATTCGCAAGTTGACTGAAGCAGAGCAAGAACCTCCCTGGTTTGGCAAATTGTGCTATGTAGTGTTCGAACCAAGTACAAAGTAGACTCGCAGGTTCTTGTCAATGCTTTATTCCGTAGATGAGGGCTCTACTGGGCATCCAACGCCCTTTACCCTAACGTTGCTATGCCTCATTCCTATCCATGCCAAAACTCTCGTAGAACTGGAAAAGGCCGACAAACCCGTAGCACAAAACACCTCGCACCCAAGGCCAGTTCCCTCATGTCCCGATCCCAGAAGTCCAAGCTAAAGCTCGTCCTGCCCCATCCCCATCTCGCTTTCCATGCTCTCGAAAAAGTCTTCCCGGAGAACCTCGCCCGCTTCGCCCCGCAGCTTTCCCCCGCGCCGCGCCACGCCCGCAAAGTCGTCGGCAACCAGCCTCGCGACGTTCATGCCCATCAGCGCGCTCGTCTCCATGGTCGAGATGAAGCTCTCCATCCCGGACGTGTAGTACAGGCCCCTGCCCACGACGGGGTCCTGGAACGTCACCCGCGGCAGCTCGACAGGGTACGAGTAGAACCAGGCCGGGTGGTACCACGAGATGGGCTCCACGGCGGCCGGTTGCCGCTCTCCGGCGACAAACGTGCTCGGGACATTGACCCCCAGGATGCCGGACAGGAACTCTGACGTGACGGCCTCGGCCGAGAAGATCTTGTACAGAAACTCCAGCGTCTGCGTCTGCGGGTTGACGACGGTCCTCAGCGTGCTGATGGAGTAGAAGCCCGTGCGCCCCACGCCGTCGGCGCCCTGCTTGGGCTCCTCGTCCTTGCCGAGGGTGGTGAACACGTTGCTCGGCGCCTTGCTGCCGGGCTGGAGGTTAAAGTACGCCGCGTGTAGCTTGAACGGCGACGTGAAAAGCGTGACGTGAAGCTTCGTGTATGGGATCTTGTCGATGCGATGCTTGATGACGCTTGCGCCGACGTCAATGTTACTGAACTGCCAAGGCGATGCGATGACGACGTTGTCGAATGCGGTCGGGACGCTCTCTGCTTCTGCCCGCTCTGCGCTGCTGTCTTGTGTTGATATGAGATACTTGCGAGGCGCACCTGGCTTGCTGTTGCCTTTTTCAAACGTGATGGATGTGACCGAGGTGTTTCGGCAGAGAGCCGCTCCACTGCGACGCACCATCTGGTCAAAGATTTGCCAGTTCCCGCCGGCTATGGCAACAGCCCCTTCAGTAGCAAAGGATACCATTGTTTCGAGCCCATGAATGTATGCCAGGTTCGAAGCATAGTTGACCCGTGTAGCAGCTTGCATAACCTCCCGAGAAAAGTCGGTATTGATCTGCAAACATGTCAGTTCCCGACGTTGCAAAACGACACACGTCGAGACTCGCGTTGTTCTCAGCCAGAAACTGCTCCCCCGTCACGCCCGTGACCTTCTCGAGCCCCAGCTCAAACACCCTCTGCGTCAGCGACCGGAACGGAAAGTACGGCTCCTCATACAGCTTCAGAAACATGCCGATGACGCTCTTGACGAGGTTCAGTGCCTTGTACGGCGACAGCCCGTACCGCCACCACAGCTTGCCCGCGTCCCACCACCACGAGGTGCCCGCGGCCGACTGGAAGACGAATCCATTGCCATCCCATATAGCGGTGATGTCGCCGGCCTCGGTGGTGGACATCTCGGTCAGGGGCAAGCCAAAGTCCCGGGAGGCGTTGAACAGGATGTGGTTGATGGTGACGAAGATGGACGCCCCCAACTCGACGGGCTGCTCGGGGTCGTCGAATGCGTTTACGGTGAGGGTGCGTCCGCCGATGTGGTCCGTCTTCTCGAAGAGGGTGATGTTGACGGCGAGGCCTTCTTCCTCGGCATACTTGTGTAAGTGGTATGCCGCCGAGGATCCGGCAGCTCCGGCTCCTGGACTTGGCATCAGCCATGCCCGCACATTCGCATCTCATCTCCTCGGTCTCATGTCGAATATTCCACAGTGACCACCGGGAGGAGACGCCGAGCCACTCACCGATATTCGCCACGTTCTTCACCTCGCCGTGGCCGCGAGTACCTGTGGGCACGCCCCGCCCAGCACTCACCACGCCGGCCCACACGAGGCTGAAACAAAGGCGCATCGTGTTGACGGTCCGCTTGCGGTGAAGCAGGCTCCTACAACGACAGATGCAAAAAGATGGCGAAGCACACGCAAAAGGGCGAAATGAGCTCCGTCGACGGCTGCTGCGTATTAGTGATTAATCTCCGATGCGAAATACCTACGCCCGCGAAGGTGAGTTGACGAGGAGCCCCACCACGGATTCATCCCGCCGCCTCTATCCGCGTCACGTGATACTTGCTGCGTCAACGCTTCGTACGTACACGGGCCTCCCACCTATCCTAACACATTTCATAGCTTCTTGCTTCTACCTGATCAATGAACTGAATCTTCAAACGTCATAGTTCATTGGCGCTGATGCCATGCTCCTATCACTGTGCTTAGAACAGCCTCTCTCTTCAAAGGCTGAAGCTGAACGCTCGCAGTCTGTCCCGCCCGTGCTAGGTCACACATTCATGGCGAGTTATCATGAATTTCCTAAATCAATTCCATACGCCGAGCGCGATGCAGCGTGAGCCCTTCCTTCCTCTTCAGAGCCTGAACTCTAGTGAATGAACCAAAAAAATAAACATGGAATAACGCCCGGACCGTAAAGACAAGTCTCGAGCCAACCCCCCCGAAACACCGTCGCTCTGATTTGCCCACCAAATGCCAAACTTGGGGCATGGAATAAACATCGATAATCGAGAATGGAGATAGTTGTCCAGAACAAAGAAATTGGACACGTAGAAAATAGCTCTGCCTTGACCACTGCTGTTAATCTGCTCTCGCGACCTCCGGCCGTGGCATTCAAGCTTCTGCGTATTGAGAACCATCATCGGGGTAGCCGTCCGAGTCGTGAGGGTTAGCCTGGCGGCTCATATGCGTCCAGTGACTCGTCCCCGTCGTCGCCGCCCTCGGAGCCCATGTCGTCATCCCAGTCGCTCGAAGCGTCCGTGCTAAAAGGAGGGAAGAAAATGGCCGGCGGCGGCAGTGGAACCGGTGCCAGGCGCTTGATGCGGCCCGATACATACTCTATCTCAATGGCCGGCGAACCACTTCGCGAAGATGACGTCGATATCAGCGGAACAGGAGATGACGTCGACATCGTCGCTAAGCGGTTGATGATGCCGTCAGTTACCTCGTCTGCGTTTGCTCGCCCAGCCGACGGGAGACGAGGTCTCAGCTCTTCCTTGGGGCGCTTCGTAGTCACGACCACCATGAAGTGGTCGTCAGGCAAGACACCGCCCAGCCCACACGGCTCCAGAGGGCGGGACTCGAGATACTGCTGCTCTCTGGCCCAGGGTGGATCGAAATCTAACTCGCTCGAGTCGTCGCCAGAGTCCGCAGTGGGCTCGGGGGGGTTGTCGCCGTTGTCCACATCCATCTTTGCGTCAGAACCTATGTTGTGGCCATCTCTCAGCGGCCGGTAGCTCAGCGACGACCCAGATTCGGACCGACGCGGGGGAGGACGTGCAAACTGTGCAGGCGCCTCTTGACGATCCTGGCCGCTCGACCGCATGTGCGCCGTGGGCGACACGTCTCCAGGATCTCCCGATAGGTCGGTGCAGAAGGGCGCACCGCTATAATAGATGATCGCTCCGTCATTGCGCCGCTTCCTGCGCATAGAAGTTCCAGATCCGCTCAATCCCCATCGTGATTCGCCCATGTTGCTGTCCTCTATAGGACCAAAGGACGACAGGGTATCGTCCGGGGAGGTCTGCGCATTGGGCGACTCTTGCCGAACAAAGAGCGGCCTGTAATGGAAAGTAGCCGATGAACCCGAGATCTGCAGCCCAAACTTGGATACGTTCTTGCCTGAGCTGCCCGACTGGAACTCATCTGTCGAGTTCCCCGTCTTCTGTCTCTTCCGCGAGCCGCCCTTGTCTGAGCTAGTAGTTTCATCTGTATCCGGGCTCCTCTGGGAGTTGTCCCCCGAGCTATCGCTGGCAAACCTGGTGCCCTCGCTGCCGCCTCGCCAGCGAATCTTGCGCCCATCTGGCGACAGCTGAAACTTGGTGCTGATCCCCGACACAGCAGAGCGTACAAAACTCGGAGTGACGTTGATAATATGCAACTGTGCCATGTTGCACAGTAGGTTCAGATAAACCCATCCATCAGCGTCGGGGTGCACATCTGGGGCGGTCTTTGTGGCATCTGCCAAAAGCTCAGGTGGAACAAGACCGAGGTGACGAATATATTCCATGTTCTCGGATGGGACCTGGACACGGTCGGGATCAAGATCCTTGGGGTGAGTTGGTCGCTGGTCTGGTGGTGGGTTTGACGGCGAGGTGTTTGTGCCAGAGCGACTGCTGTTGCCGTTGCCACCAGACTCGGTCTGATCGCCGTCGGAGTGGGGTGCCGATGCGTTGTCCCTCGACGTGTTCTTCTGTCCCGAGCTACCGGACGGTTGTTCTTGGGGTAAAATCTGAGCTTCTCGCGTCGGCTCAGCAGCTGATGCTAGAGTCGGCGGTTGGTGTATCTGTTGACAACCTTGAGGCTGGCCCTCCGGAATGACGGGAGCCAAGACACCAGTGCCTGCAGGTGGTGGTGCCGGTTGGCTGCGGGGTGCGTGTCGGCCGCCAATCTTGCCCGTGAAGAGCTGCTCCAGCCGCAGAACAACAATCTTCTTCCTTTCCTTGTCTGTCATTGCCATGTGTCGCGGGTATAGGCCTTTGGGAATGTCGCGCAGGTAGCTTTCGACTTTTTGTTCCGAAGACTTGACCCGTGAGCTCATGTTATATGGTCGGCCAAGGGACGTGCCAGAAGAATGCTCGCCAGTCGACATGGATGCGTATGCCGAATCGACAGGCCGGACGTTGGAGCCCGAGGAAGACGAAGCATGCTTGGACGCGGATCCAGAGGCCGAGTACATGTGATCTCGATTCGCGTGCCTCAATGATTTCTTTTCCTGCGAGGAAGAGACATCCGGTGAGTCTTTAAGGGTGGCGGCAAAATCGCGAAGAGTGCTCTCCAGCTCTCTCTTCTTGCGCCTCGGCAGACCGTGGATCTTGATCTCGAATAGCTTGTCTTTGCGCAGCATGTCCGGGCCCCTTTGCTTGTACCGCTTCAGTTCCTCCTTCAACTTTTGGATTTCCACAGTTAAGTCGTCGATGACGCTCCGGTAGTCGTCAGCACTGCTGCTCTGTGCAGTATCGGGTCCGGGCGGAACCGCCTGGCGTTGATGCGGATATGAGTTGTCCTCATTCGACAGGTCGGACTCATTCTGGAAGAATGGCGGGTCAACTACAAGGACCCATTAGTCCTCCGTGGAGTCGATGCAAACAGAAACTGCCTCCAACATGTAGACTTACCGTCCATGGCATTGCCGTCAAATGTCGCCGTCGGGTTTTCATTGGATTGGTCGAACCAGTTCTTAGGGTCGCCTTGGCCAGTTTCATGGCTATTGCCCGACGAGTTGCGACGCGGAGAGGAAGGCGTCGTATTGCTATTCATGGTCGCCCCAGAGCCGGGACTGGCTCGGAGAGAGACATCACGGGCGAGTCGGTGGTGATGCAGGGTCACCGAATTGGCTGCGGTGGTTCGGCGCGGGAGAGGGTGGCCGGTCGGGGAGAGCGGAGGCGGTTGCGTGCCTTGCGATCTAATCTCTGGCGCGAGCATCGTGGTATCACGAATTTCGCCTCTCTTCATAGAGCGTCTGGGTTCGACTTGGACGTACCCGGCATCGTTTTGACGCTGTGGATAAAATATTCACTGTGTTGCGTTGCGCGGCTGGGCGTCCGCTGTGGTGTACATGTACGGTCAAGGGTCCTGCGGGTGACGTAGGGTGATGGAGTGCTTCGCAAGCTGCTTATTCTCTGTAGGGGCATACAAGGCGGTGTCAGCGCACGATAGAGATCATCATACGGCAGATATGTGGTTAGGAGGAGAAGGAGTGGGGAGAGGATCAGAAGGCCATGATTGGCTGTGGTGGGCTCAGGATCGATCGATCGAGCGCTTCATCGCTATATCACGAAAACGGGTGTCGGTCACTCACCAGGAACGCTGTGAGCGAGCTTCGATTTCGCTGCGGCTCGGCCGTGCAGGCGTGTGTCGGGTTGCGGTCACCGAGCTCTGCGGTGATCGTCCGTAGGCCCTGCAGTCTTGTTCGTCGGCTGTCGGGCTGGGTCGTCGGTGCTTCTCGTGGCCTTTTGCGGTCGCTTGCGGTATCGAGAATGGAACGTTCTCAAAAGGTCGCTGGTGAACTTATCCGTCCTTGACCGCAGCGGTCGGTGGGAGAGGAGCAGGGTCGCAGTGGCGATTTCAGGCTTCACCGTCGGGCTCCGGCAACGCCAGACGCTGTCGGGGGTTGCGCACGGCGGGATTATCGCTGGACCTGCTGCGAACTGTCTGTAGAAGAAGCGAAGCCAAGGCGCTCTCAGGTTTGGCGTTTCGGTTTGTAGTCCGTTGCTTAGTGCGCGCCGTGATCCGTGATCAGATTAGCGTGTGTCGACCCAGTGTTTGATGATGAGAGGAGCAGGTATGAGAGAGGAGAGGTTTGGCCAACAAAGGGGGGCAAGCAGGGTGTTGTAGTTCTGAAGCACGCCGGAGATGGTTGCGCAGCCAGAGTAGCAGGTGTCTTTGGATACGACCAAGGGTGTGCGTGTGGAAGGGATTTGAATGGACGGATGACGACAAGCGTGGAGGGGGCGGCAGCCGTATCACCGGGGCTGGACGTGTGCGACTCGCGCAAACGAAGCGCATGTTAGAGTCGTGCGTCCGAAGGAGTAGGAAGGCAATAGTCCGCATTTATCCCTTGTTTCGTAAGGTCAGGCAGGTCGAGAATATCCGGTAATTGGAAAAGACCAATAAACATGGGTATATCTAGGCTCAGATCAGATGGCAACTCCCCGGCCGTAGGGCAGTGCCGGGCAACAAGACTTGGTCTCCGTGGGTAGCAAGCCTCAACCCTTCCTTGCCTTCATCGGCCTGTACTCGTATGGCGACTCTACGGGTGCGCTCGGCGTGTGTGAGGACATCGCGGGCACTCAGTGGCTCAGAGGCTCAGCGCACGACATCACGACCACCTGCGAAGCACCGATCTCGACGACCGATGGGGCCCCGGGGCGATCAGACATCATCGAGGCAATCCCCCATTCCAGATCCAGGGTCTCGAGCGGCACCACCCAGTGGGGTGTGGGTAGAGGCCACTCGCTGGCAACGGTTTGTGATGCCCTCACTTTCGGGACCTCCTCGCCGCCAAGTAGCGGTGGCAAGCCGAATGAGCCAGAAGGGCCCTCATGGGGGTATTAGGCGTGTCCGTAGTCTGTAGGAACCGCCGGCTCGGCTTGCCACCCTTGGTCGTGCCTGTGGGAACTTTTCCCCATCCTGAACCAGCCTGATCTGCTGTGCATTCGTCCCTAAGCATGAGGTTCGGCGGGATGGTGCTTCGTACCTTTTCCGTTTTCATGCAGCCATCTCGCAGTCTGACGGGCTCCATCCCATCATCAGACAATCATCCTCACGGCACATCACACGCCCACGGCGTCGTCTCCCACCCGACTTCCTAACGACAAGCTCCAAAGCAACCGTGTCATTGTTGTCGGCCACTCAGACGGCGTCCCCGGCGCGGCGCGGGGTCTCCGAGCTCGGCGCTGATCTCGCTTTTGCACGGCCATCGAAGCCAGCTCGAGGCGACAACACGCCTGTGTGCAGGGCTGGTCACTACACCGCTGGCATCGCCGTGTTGTCTGGCGCTGTGCATGCACGTTTTCATCGAGGGCTTGCTTTTGGCCAGATGGAACTTTTCGTGCTCCGTACGAATACAGGTACATAGCGGCCGGTCTACTGCTAGCATAGGGACTTTGTACCTGACCGGATGGAGGTTGCAAATATCGCATTGGCTCTTTCATCACGTCCGCACGAAGTTCAAGCAGGTGCATGCTTTGGTGCCCGCTCTCCTCTTCGCGCTCGCATCATCTGATGAATATCCAAACCGTCGTCAAAGTCGACTCGGTCCGCAAGCAAAGACAAGGGTTCAACGATGGCTTGTGGGATGATGGGATCACTCCCGCATGGCACCATTAGCACCGAGGCGTACGATGCTCGGACTCGCCAGCTCCCGCCCGAAGCGACCAGTTGCAAGCGTGCGCTGCCAAATCCACCAAGGCCTCGGCCCATCCGCCAGACCCGTATCAATTAATTACCACACCGGCGTTCTAGGCTCTCGATTCCACGACAAATCCTCGATGCCCAGGCGCGGGTGAACGTCTGTGGTCCCCCAGGCGCCCAGTCAGTGGTAACGAGGCTCCCGATCGTGACAGCACCGGCATCTACTCCGTACAGGAGCGCACACCCACATCCCCTTGCTGATTGTTTCCGCAACGTGCCACCACTGACGTACCTAGCTGCTGTCAGGGTCCCCAGGGTCCTCGCTGCTCCGAGGGTCCTCGTGGTCCCGCGCCGATGCCGCACGCTGGTTCCTTGAGCTTCGCCAGCATTCTGCAACTCAAAGCAATCACGCAAGAACCCTTCGTCCCGCCAGGTACTTCGTACCTCTCTGTGCAGCACTGAGAATTGCTGTCCGCCCACACATCCCAGGAAAAACGGCGCAAGGTTGACGTTCACGGCCCCACATCCGGCGTGCCAACTCCGAGATCCTGGGCTTTCCACATCTCAAGTCACGGCGCCGTTAGAAACAGCACGGTCACTGAAACGCCAGGGAGATCTCACGTGAGTGGCAATGTACCCCTTGCCTATATTTGCGTCGGAATCTGTAGCACCACAGCCAGCCACGGCTTCGTCGGTCGCGTCGGCCGGCATTGAGCGATGACGTGCCTCTCCCGATTTACACCAGCCGCGTCGATGGCCCAAATCGTGGGGGCACGGCCATGTGGCTAATACACATCTAGATATGCTCCGTGACATCACCTCCGATCCGCAGGAGCCAGTGTATATACAAGGATCTCCAGGAATCTTCACGAAAGTCCCCCTCTTGAACCCTCGATACTGAGGGTAGGATATCCAGGGGCCCCACTCGTCTGTAATCGCCATCGGCGGCGCCCTTGGCCCGGCACTATTAATGGACCCTGCCTATCAGGTCTCAGCTCATCTGCGCCCATGAGCTGTGCTTCTGAGGCTCTCTCGGATCTACCCTTGGGCTAGACGCCATCCGGGATCGCCCAGACTTTGATACTGCAAGCCCGACTAGAGTTGCTGGCCGTAAGAATAACCACGGCCAACTCGAAGCCTATCTCACATACGGAGGTAGTTGTGTTCCTCGGCTGCATCACACTACCGTAAACGACCCTACCCAGGCAGACAATTCTGGGGTCTATAGGAACCGCACGAAGCACCAAATTCGAGAGCATTGGCTCCTACTTATACATGCGAAACGAAAGTGCCGTGTTATAATCTTTCTCTCACGGAAAATTTGCCGCAGCGTGGTCATAGAAACTTCTTGTACGTCATGATATCCATTGTGCCGTCTGCATTTCATGCTGTCTATCCGCCATGCACACACGCCCTTACTTTTGTTCATCGTCCAATCTATCAACCCATTCTCATGTCTCATGCCTGCCCTGTTTTGTGTCCCCGTCTAGCACCTCAACTCCTCTGCTCGTAATCATCACTCCCATAACACAATCGCTGCCTTACTCGGCACCCCGCTTAAGGTCCTTCGCAAGCAGCGACTGGCCCGTCATCTCCTCGGGCTGAGGCAGGCCCATGGCCGCCAGGATGGTCGGCGCAACGTCTCCCAGCACGCCTTCCTGGGTCTTGAGGCTCCAGCCCTCGGGGGCGTTGGCCATGATGAAGGGCACCTTGTTGGTGGTGTGGCTGGTCTTGGGCTTGCCGTCGGCAAACTTCATCTCCTCGGCGTTGCCGTGGTCTGACGTGATGAACAGGATGTATCCCTCCTTCTTGCATGCCTCCAAGATCTTTCCAATGCCCTTGTCAGTGGCCTCGCAGCCGACAATGGCGGCCTCGTAGACACCAGTGTGTCCAACCATGTCAGGGGGAGCAAAGTTGTTCATGACAAAGGGGAAGCGCTGCTCGGCAAGACGCTTGCAGACCTGGTCGGCGACGCCAGCGGCAGACATCTCCGGAGCCTTGTCGTAGGTCGCGACAGACTTGTTGGAGGGAACGAGGTCCTGGTCCTGGTCGCGGGTCTCCAGGGGAAACACCTTCTCGACACCGCCGTTGAAGAAGAAGGTGACGTGGGCATACTTCTCGGTCTCGGCGACGTGGACTTGCTCCACATTCTGCCTGCCGAGCCACTCTGCCAGGACGTTGTCCATGCGCTGCGGCTCAAAGGCGACCTCGAAGGGGTAGTCGGTCTTGTATGTGGTCATGGTGACGAGCTTGCCGATCTTGGGGTAGGCGAAGTCGGGCAAAACAGAGCGGTCGACATCGCCGAGGAGCTGGGTAATCTGCCGAACACGGTCCGATCGGTAGTTGAAAAAGAAGACGGTGTCGTCATCTGTAAGGGCGGGTTAGCATAGCCAGCCGCCGGGCATCGAGATACACGTACCCTTAATTCTACCCTCATCACCGCCGACGATGATGGGGGTCAGGAACTCGTCCTTGTCCTTGTCGCCGCCACGCTCATACCGGGCCTTGACGGTCGCGACGGGGTCGTCGCTGGCCTCGCCCTTGCCGTGGCATAGGCCGTCCAGGGCAATCTCGACACGCTCCCAGCGCTTGTCACGGTCCATGGCGTAGTATCGGCCAACCACGGTGGCAATCTGACCAATGCCAACCTCCTTCAGGTGGTCGACGAGCTCCTGCATGAAGCCTGCGCCAGACTTGGGGTCCGTGTCGCGGCCGTCGCCGAAGAAGTGGATGAAGACGTTGGGAACACCGTACTCCTTGGCCGCCTTGAGGAGAGCATACAGATGCGTCTGCTTGGAGTGCTACACGAGGTGTCAGCATCAACCGACATGGTTTCCGCATGGACGAGATGAAGCATACCACACCGCCGTTGGAGACGAGGCCGCAGAGATGCAGCCGGCCATTGCCCTTGGCAGCGCCCTGGAAGGTCTCCTTGATGACCTTGTTGTTGCTGAGCTCGCCTTTCTTGATGGTCAGGTCGATGCGGACAACGTCCTGCCAGACGACACGGCCGGCGCCGATGTTCAAGTGGCCGACTTCCGAGTTGCCCATCAAACCCTCGGGCAATCCAACGGCCAGCGACGAGGCATCGAGCTCGGTAAATCCACCGGGGTTGCTGGACAGCTTGTCCATGACGGGCGTCTTGCCGGCGGCAATGGCATCGCCATCCTTGGGGCTCTGCTCGGACGGAATGCCCCAGCCATCAATGACGACTGTGGGAGCGCAGCAGCAAGAGAATTAGCCACCCGAGCTCGAGATAGACCAGGACGAAGCAGAAGACGAGGATATAGTCGGGGCGTTTGGACGCCGTCGCTGCCGTCGGCGCGCGGCGGGGGGAGAGACGGGGAGAAGGAGTGGAAGGGAACAGGGCTTGTGCATCTCGATTCTCGTCATGGCGGCGGGGCGACGGCGGGGACGGGCCTGGAGAGGAGGACGTACTGAGGCAGGCTTTCTGCTCGGTCTTGGACATGGCGAAGGATGTACGAGGCTCAGGGCAAGGTCGAGGGCGGGCTCGAGGCTGGGGATACAGGAGAGATGCCAATTGGCGCGGTGGTGGAGGAGAGAGGTGCGTGATTTGATGCGGCGAGACAGCTTCGGCGGATGGGGATTGGAACTCGGTGGGGTGAGGTGTTGACTTGACCTCGATGTCATAATAGGCCGATAGCAGACCTTGAAAATTCGACATCGAAGCCGCACTGTGTCCATCGCATGAAAGGGCAGCTGCACCACAGTCCAGATCAGCCGTGCTCACTGTCAATCGAGCACCTCGCGGCGCCGAGAGCTGCCGTTCACACCCCCCTCTCTCATGGCCGTCGCCCAGCTCCGCGAGCAGCCATCCTCCCTATAGACTCGCCATGGCGGCCCATCGGCAGCACCCCCTCGCCCTGCCCAACAGCCTCTCCCCCTACGACCTCGACACCCTCTCCGAGCTCTCCATCGTCCTCGCCAAGGTCCGCGCGGGCATCCAGTCCTCGGCGGGCATCACCGGCACCGGCACCACCCCCGGCGGCGGCGTCGTGCCCAACACCGACGGCCAGCAGCTCTCCTTCAAGGACGTGCCCGGCGCCACCGACGGCCTCAAGCACAAGCTGCAGCACGCCAGGGCCCAGGTCCGCGCGCTGCCCGATATGGACCGCTCCGTCGCCGAGCAGGAGCGCGAGATCCGCGACATCGAGGCGCGCATCGCGCGGCAGCGCGCCTTGCTCGAGCGCCTGCGCGAGGGGGGCGTCAGGTTCGCCGAGGATGAGGGCGCCAAGCGCGACGTCAAGATGGAAATGTGAACAGGGGCGTTGCTTCTGGGGGCACCAGCAGGTCGGGACTGGGGTACTTCGGCATCAAACGGCGTTATCTGGCTATGCTATACAAGTTCTCCTCGACAGAGCAAAACACGATTCAATCAGCAGCTACCGTCTCGGTATCCCAACCTTCTTCAGAGTCTCGCCCACGCTCGCGCCGGGTTGGCCCGGCACGACCTTTGTCCAAATTTCATCATCCAGCACCTGGGCGTCCGAGAGCGTCGTCCAGTTCGGGCTGTGCCCGGCCTTGAGCCACTTGAAATCGTCCACCCGCTCCCACTGGTTCTCCGTCGCCGAATCCGTCTCCGTCATCTGCCCTCGGATTAGCACATGGCGACTCGAGGATGGACGCGATGAAAGGAAGGGGGAGCATACATAGCACTTGGGAAGCGGCGCGAAGCGCATACCCGTGCAGTCCTCGATGATCGGGTGGCTGCTGCAGTGCAGGTAAATGTCGACGTTCTTGCACTCGTGGATCCGAACCTGGCGCGCCGCCACCACCAGGATGCTGTCCGACACGCCGGTGATGTGGACGGGCCCGCTCACGCGGCCGGCGACAATGAGGCTGTTGCTGATGTCCTTGAGCGCGAGGCCGGGGAAGGGCTTCCCCTGCGCGGTCGGGACCGACATGTCCACGATGCAGTCGCGCAGGTCCGTCAGGCTGCCCGACGCGGTGGCACGCGAGGCTGACGAGGGGAGGATGATGTGCAGGCCGGTCTGGTTTGAGATGCCAATGTTCTTGGCCATGGAGAAGCTGGGCTTGCGGATGCCCGACAAGCCGGGCTTGGAGATCTCCTCATTGTAATCCCTAGTGGTTGAAGGCGTGGGCAGCTCAGCGACCGTGTCGTCGCTCTCAGCGGGCTCCTCGCTCGGCTCCGCAGGGGGGGGTATGTGCGCATTCCGCGCGAAGCTCCCCGGGTTCAGTCGCGGGTCGTTCTCCGGAGCGCCCATGTCGACGTGGACACCGCCCGTGCCGGCGCGCTTGAACTGAAAGCGCGTCTTGGGCGTGATTCTCGCGACCGTCTCGTTGAGCTTGTCCTGCAGGCCCTTGATAGTCTAGACGCGGAGGAAAATAAACATTGGTTAGAGGTGTAGCGATTCTAGTGGAACCTGCGTGCCCGCGACGAACCTCGGAATACTGTCTCCGGTCATAGGACGGCGTGTAGTCGGCGGCGTCGGCGGCTTCGTTCTGCAGCTTGGTGATGCCGGCGAGGACGTGGTCGATGGCTTCCTGGCGCTCTCCCGCGACGACGGAGACGGACTCCAGCTGGTCTATCAGGTCCTGGAGGACTGTAGGGCGCACTGCGTCAGCTGCTGCCGTGCTGCTAGGTAACGTGCCACAGGTGAGTTGAGTGTGGGCCTACCCTCGACGTTGTCCTGGAAGTGCCGGTAGAAGCGCTGCTTCAGGTCCATGGTGATCGATACTGATCTGAAGCAATCGATGAAGAAGGATCAAGGTATGCCGCGTGCTCCTCCGCGCTGGCCGAGTATATATGCCCTTCTCTCGTCACGCACGAGGCAGCACGAAAACAAACACGTCGAGGCGCGATTCCTCTCAAAAGTCGTCCCGCCCTCGAATGCTCTCTGGTGGTGCACAGGGTAAGTCCTCAGATGGACTCGCGGATCCTTGTTCCTTCGAGCGACCCCTGCCGAGACTTTGTTGTCAACAGGCAGAATCGGATAGGTCGCGCGAACGGAATAAGATGCTGCTCGCGTGTCCGCCTGTAGACCGTGATCAGGTGAGCTTTCCGTTGTGGCTGTCGGTCGGCTCAAAACTCCCCCACACTGTGGCTCGATGGCAGCTGCAGCAGCTGCACGTCATCTTTCACACGCCACCAAAAAGAGGGGTTCATCTTGAGCCGTGCACTTTGAAAGACGTCATTGGCGCCATCTCACTGCAGCCTCTATTTTTGTACTTCGTAGCGTGAACCATCACGGGAACCGTCACATCATGGTGGTAAATCACTGGTTGAACCAAAGTAATTTCATTTCGCCCCGGGCACTTCTCAATAAAAAGACCTCATTCGCCCATTCCCAGCCGACCTCTTCCCTCCATTCGACAGCGGTGGGATAAGGGGCAGCGGGAACGGCTTCTTCTGCGGCAGCTCCGTGTTCACCGCCCGCCACATCTCCCATACCGTTGCCCTCCTCGCCGGCAGCATGCTGTACTGCAGGCTGTATAGATTCTTCCTGTTGATTGGCGGGACGAATTGACCGGTCAACAGGCAGAGTAGAACGCGAGGAGACAGGTAGTGTTTTCGGATGCGGTGGGCCATCTGCGAGTACTGGTGGAACATGGCGCTGAAGGTCAAAGGGATCGACTAAGCAAAGAATCAGCATGATGACAAGGTCAGCCGCAACATGCGGCACATACCTTGAGGTAAATGATAGAGGTCGGGGGCTCATTAGGAATATTAGTGTTGGAAGCTCTATAATCGTGGGTATCTCGAAGTTCAAAGCGAATGCCACCTGTGCATGTCAGCCACCGATACCGCCAAATACTTGCAACGCCAGTGTTTGCTTACCTGGTAGTCGGCTGGGGTCTTTGACCCTCAGCATGAGGGCAAATAGTGGAAAGTGATTCAAGCAAGAAAGCAAAGTGTCGAAGCCCGCCTTCATGGAGATGATTATCATCCTCGCAACAGCAAAGTTGAGGTAAAACACAACCACCGTGGGTAGCAGGAAGAAGAGCAACGTGAAGAGGATCGTGCCGACGAGCAGCTGGTCCAAGTCATAGTCGCAAGAGTCGATACGGTTGCGGAGGACATTGTGTTTCTTGCCGCGGAAGAGGTGGAAGAGGGATTGTAGTATCATGAGTTGCCAGTGGTAGATGCGGGCCGACGCCAGGTAGAACGAGTAGATGTGGATGGTCAGCACCGAGAGCAGGTCTGAGAACACGGCAATGGGCATGCTGGCGCCAGCAAACGACGAGAAACCTATGACCCACACAAGCTGCCGCAGCGCAGGATTCAGTGTATCGATGCAGCCTGGCAGATGTCAGCAAGGTCCAGCATCCAAGGGGTTGCCATGGTGCTAGCTTACTCGACCAATAGTCGATGACCCAAAGAAACAAGTCTCCCAAGAACGACGCCAGCTCACCGTTGAGCTTGAGACCAGCTGGCCACCCCATGAGCCACGAGATGCTGCTCTGAAGCGCCTCCACCGTATACGTCCTCAGGAGACCACCGATCTGCGCTGCCACCCAGTCGCAGTGCTCGATGATGTACGAGCCCACGGCCATGCCGATAATGACATCGTTTGCAACGAGCCATAGGCTGTTGTAGAAGCGAATGTAGTCAGGATGGCTGTTGGTAACGCTGGCCCAGTTCATCTTGCGCTGCCGCAGTGTCGAGTACTGCATTGGCCAATAGCAAAACTGCTGGAGGCGAATCTCAATCTGCTGAGCAGTTGCCGATATGTCCTTGAGGGCCGCGCCGCCAGGCCTGGCCCGAAACTCCAAAATGATGAGGAGCACCTCGGCAGCCATTCTATGGCCTAGCAGGAACAAGCAAAAGGTCCGTCGTATGACAGGAAACAAATACAGAGTAAAGAAGGCCCACATTTGCCGTAGGGCGTAATTCCTCATCGTCGTGGCAGACTCGACAACCCTCTCCGAGACGCTGAGGCTGCGCTTCGGCCGCGGGCCGAGCCGTCCAACGTTCTTCTGCAGAGTCTGGTCCAGTTCCCAGGACCAGTTGACTTGATTGACAACCTTGGGCAGCGCCTTGTCCCGGGCGGACGGCACTCGGTTGGTGATTGTATGGAGCTTGAGCTTCTCGACCAGTTTGCGACGCACTTCTTTGGCTCTTCTCTCCTGCTTTTCCACCTCGCCTTCCGGGCCGGCGATTTTGGTATCCTCCACCGTGGGACCTTTGTCTCCGAGGGCCAAGGCTATCGGATCGAGAGAGATGTACTGCATGCGCTTGGGCTGTGGCCTCTCGTAGAGGATAAGCTGGATGCTCGACGCCTTGGCACAGGTGATTGTTGGACGTTTCGAGGAGAAAGATGTCATCGCGCGGACCCAGGAAGGGTCGGCTGTGTCCGGGTTTGGTGCATTCGAGATGCCCAAGACATGCATCGAGGAATGGCCGCAGACATCGTAGATGCGGCCGGGGCTATGTGGACAGGACCGGAAGAATGTACCCAGCTTCAGATGGAACTCGACATCTCGGGCCTTGGACTTGTCAAAATTGGCACGCACAATGTCAAGGGGCTCGCCGACTTACATGGACGTCGTCCAGAACAGCAACGACAAACACGTCCAAGGTTGAGTTTCTCCATCCCACCACCACGCCGGGTCGATCTGACTTGCAGGCGTCCATCGGCCAAAACACTCGCATCAAGCCATCATGTTCTACCATGACAGACGGCTTTTCTATATTCGCGATACTCGTGCTCAGAAAGAACCGCGTCGCCTCAGTTGTTCGCGCGCAGAGACACCCGTCCCGGGGGTCCGCGGATGCTGTCATGTCTCGGTCAGCGCCATGCACCGTAGCAGGTTCTGTTGCTCGCGTATGTATACCAAATGTGTTTCCTTCCCCGCGAGCAACACTATCGGGACGAGTACTGTGAGGAACAGAGCAGTCAAGCCGACGACGCCCCTGGCAGCGCGTATCTAGCAAGGAAAGAAACAGAGTTAGCTGCCGCAGCATTGTCCTCGGGTGTTATTCGGACTCACCACGACTCCGTATTCCGCAGCAAAGATGGCGAGCTCATAGAGGCGAGTGACGAGGTCCCAGCGGGCAGTGATGTAGCCGGCGACAAAGATGCCGAGCGTGAGGATGGAAAACGGGTGCATAGAGCGTTACGTCGGCTGGCAGTGCATGCCGCGGGACACGCCGCGCGGTTCTGTTGCGATGAGGCGGCTTGGAGAATAGGACAAACGCGACGCAGGGTTAATCAATGGGTTCGGACCTGGAATCTGGGACTCGGACTGGATCTTTGGCTTGGGTCGCGCGCGTATCGCCGTGGGTCGCAGGGAGGCAGGAATCGACGTAGAAGCTCAAGGGAGGCGCGCGCAGAGCCAGTGACTCGCTGGATGGTCGAAAGGAAGCCGCTGCCGAGGAGACTGGAGAGTCAATTGCGCAGAGCTGGAATCTTTGGCCTCTGTTCCCGAAGTGCAATCGTGGAAGCTCAAAGAGGCTGTGGAGCGCCCAAGTGCCATCCCTGTTGACGCAAGAGGACAGCCAAGCCTGGTGGGGCCTCTGTCCCCTGCGAATCACGTGGACTCTGTTACCAAACTTCGACCATGGACAACACATCACGTTCGAGATTGACTGTGAAAAAGCAAAAGAGCTGCTATACAGGGTGTATTCCAGGCGGAGATGTATAATATAATGCAATCATGTCCGGGAAACGCATGTTGCAGTAGTGCGGCGAATCTATATCCCATCCTAAAACGCCGTATCAGGAAGTCTTGAACACAAACATCCGTCCTCTAGCCAGGCGCGCTATTCTGAGAGGTTGTCAGTATGTGAACGAATGGGATGCCTCGATGTTTGAGCAGTCATGGACTCACTTTTAGGTGCCGTTAGTCTCGCATCGTTTTCCTTGTTGTCCTCACGAGCTTCGTCGAGGAGCTTGTCAATGCCCCTGTCCTTCAGCGCAGCCTAGGACAGTGTCAGTGCCATGCTCGGGGTGTTAATGTCGGGGTCCCTTACATGGAGGCACTTTTGGTATTCCTTGAAGAGAGGAGCACACTCTTTGTTGTCCTTTTCGGCTCCTCGGAGGTATTCTAGACAGTGTTAGCGACGTTCCGGAAAGGTGGCGATGGATGCTCTCACTCTCGCTGTACCACTTGAGGAAGCACGTGTCATAGCGCCTGTCGCCTTGTCAGTGATCAGTGTCTACGCCAAAAGAAGCCGATGCTCACTCCTTGACTTCATTACACTCCGGTGCAAGGGACGCCGACATGGTGACGGGATGCAAGACGTGGAAGATGCAAGTGTAAGAAGTAAGCGGCTCGCCAAGATTAGCGCAAGCTGTCTGTGAAGAGACCCCAGATCCCCAGCGCCAAGGCTGTAGAGCCACTATCGCCACGGGCGATTCACCTGACGAATGCCGACAACAATGCACCTCGAAATACTATGCTGCAATTGAAACCGATGGTATTTCCTCTCAGTTTTGGACTCACATTAGTGTTTTACACATCTCGACGAGGTGCTGCTTCAAGTACTTAGTACTTGGAGCTGCAGCAATGTGGCATCTGGTTGCAGCTGTCTTTGTCATCATGATGATTGGTGGGGCTTCCATCGCGAACAGGGATCTGTACGGTTCAGCGGCTGACACGGCTCCTCCACCACAGCGACATTTGGCGCGTCAAGACGCGGTAACCCACCACTGGCAGCTTGTCGCAAACTCTCCTCGGGCATAACCACAGCCTTCTCGGCCTGCAAAGCCGTACAATCTCAGGCGCCGGTGTCTGTTCTGCAAACGACACTGTCGCGATGGCGCCTCCGACCAAGAAGCTGGAGCAAGCTCTCATCGACGGCACCTCCGAGGTATTCGGCGCGGAACCAGACGGGACATCCGTGAACAAAGTCCGTCGGCATGTCGAAGAGAAGCTTGGCCTCGAGGAAGGCTTCTTCACCAGCGACAATTGGAAGCAGAAGAGCAAGGCATTGATCAAGGAATATGTTGTGAGTACTGCAACGGACAAACCCACAACACAAACCCCACCCCACCCCGGCTGACAACTGCCACCAGGACAAATTGCTCGATGGGTGGAAGCCCGAAACCGAGGAGCTTGATTCCAGAAATGGCATGAAGCGGCAGTCATCCGAAGTCGAATCCCCCGATCCCAAGCGGCGGAAGCGCGCCTCAAACTCAAGCAAGCCTATCAAAAGCGAAGAGCCAGACGCAAGCGAGTCGGAACAGAAGCCAAAGATGAAGAAGCATACCAGGCGTGGCAAACCCTCGGCCATTGATACAGACGAATTAAACAGCCCTTCGCCAGACAGGAAGACCAAAATAAAGAACGACAAGGCCCTCAACAGTCCGTCACCGGAGCAGAAGCCGAAGCGCAAGAAAGACAAAGGGCGTGGCACTATGAAAACTGTTCGAGACAAGTTAGATAGCCCCTCGCCCGAAAGAAAGCGCAAGCGCAATGTAAAGGAGGAGTTGGAGGAAGAGAGCAAGGATACGAGGCGCAGCGAATCAGGCAATGAAGAGGCGCAGGTTGCTCCGGTCAAGACTCGCGTCGACTCCAGTGACGAGGAGAAGCCCTCCGTCAAGCAACAGTTCGACTCGGACGACGACGCAAAGTCCTTCATCAAGGTTGAAGAAGCAAAACCTGCCATGGACGAGGAAGAGGAGTATTCCGACGTAATCGACGAGCCTCCAGAGCCCAAGCGTAAGAAGAAGACGACAGCAGACAAGAAGGGATCGTCTTCGAAATCGTCAAAGCCTGATTCCAAAAAAGCCTCCGTCCTGGCCACGACCTCAGACGACCCCAACGAAGCTGAAATCAAGAAGCTCCAGTCACACCTTGTCAAGTGCGGCATCCGCAAACTGTGGCACATGGAGCTCAAAAAATACGGCGACGACGGACGTGCCAAGATACGGCATCTCAAGAAGATGCTGGCCGACGTTGGCATGGATGGACGCTTCTCCGAGGCCAAGGCGCGTGAGATTAGGGAGACGCGGGAGCTCCTGGCGGAGACGGAGGCGGCACAGGAGATGAACCGACTGTGGGGCATGGGCGGCGGCAGCAGGACGAGTCGCAGTAAGAGTAAGACGGTGAAAGCAGAGGAGAGTGAGGAGAGCGGTGCAGGTGATGTCAAGGACGAGGACGATGACGACGGTGAGGGCACCACGTTTGCCGCGAGAAGGCGTCGGGCTCAGGCGGACTTGGCGTTTTTGGGCGATGACAGCGATTCCGACTAGGACGACCAGGAGTCTGCCACTAGGAGTGTGAGCGTTTTTGTACCTTTCGACCGGCGTTGTAATGAGCCAGGAAGGCAGGTTCGGCGATGCTTGTTTGATGGATGAATTGTCACGGCTGAGGGCTGGTATATGTGCTTTGCTGGCAGACTCCCAGATTGGGAGAAAGGATAGAGTATACGGGAACTATCTGATGCCTAATCCGCCCAAGTCCTGTACACAATCCTCGCGCCGTACGTCTCTCCCATCTTCACCACCGTCATGCCCCTCCATTCTGGCACGTTGCACGCATTCACGAACCTGCCGGGCTCACAGCAGAACCCGCTGCGAGGGCCCCTGGCTGGAGCGCCCTCGACCGCCGGCACGTCCGTGAAATGACCTGTGTAGAACTGGAACGAAGGCTCCGTGCTGAGAACCTCCAGGTGGATCCCGGTCTTGGGGTGGTGGGCGGAGAGGTCGCAGACGAGCGGCTGGGAGCGGGTATCGAGGGGCACGGAGGATGGGTCGGTGGTGACGGTGAAGCAGTAGTCCACGGTGGGCTCTGTGGCCGTCAGCGCAAAGGGCTTGGAGGTGTCGATGGTTGGGTAGGGGACTGGAGCGCCGGTTGGGATGGAGCTGGCGTCGACGGGGAGCTGGTTCCTGGTGGCGAGCGTGACGGTTGTGCCGTCGATGGTGGAGTCGCCAGAGAGGTTGAAGTAGGAGTGGTTCGTCATGTTGATGATGGTCTCGTCGGCGCCGCCCACCAGCTTTGCCTCGTACTCGATGCCCAGGATGTTGGCCTCCTTGCCGTCTACGACCTGGGTGCCAGTCGTGTACGTGACCTTGGCCTCCACCGTCCCCGGGAACCCTTCATCGCCATCCTCGCTGACGAGCGTGTAAGCGACGCTCTCTCCGCCCGCGAGGTCCTCGATCCCGGGGATCTGCCTGAGGCCCACGGGCGTCGGGCCGTTCCAGATACGCTTCCCCCAGCCGACGACGCCGCCGTGCAAGCTGTTGGGTCCGTTGTTCGCCGCGAGGGGGTACGCCTTGCCGTTGAGGCTGTTGATGCTGGCGTCCTTGATGCGGTTGGCGACGCGGCCGATGGTCTCGCCGAAGAAGGGCGTGTTGTGCTTGACATATTGGTCCTGGGTCGGGAAGCCGAGGACGATGTTTGTGCCTTTGACCTTGACGGATTGGATGATGGCCCCGAGGGGGAGAAAGGCGAAGGGAGCGTCGGCCATGGCTAGAGCCAATATGAGAGGTGTCTCCAAGTGAATGGCTGAATGAACGGCTGGTGATATTTCGAGCGGCCAAGAACGACAGAGGGCTCCTAAAGACCAAGCAGAAGCAATATCCAAGAAATTTGACGAGGATTCCGGTCTTCAAATATGTCGTTTGAGTGCGACGGAGATGACTTCAGGCTATTATCCATTGAAGCATCGCGGGATCAACGTGGGTTCAATTGGAGCGCTTGAGGCATAATTGAGGGGAAAGGTGTGGGGGTCCGGGGAAGTCGATGAGGTGGGGCACCGTCCTTGTACTACGAAGCACGAAGGTCGAAGCACCGCTAGAAACGGGCAATGCCTTTGCTCCATTTTCCCGTCAGGAGGAGTCATGGACGAAAGACGATTTGGAAGCTGGATATATGCGAAGTACGGACTATTAGATGAGGCAGCAAACGAAAAGTGGCGTGGCGTTATTATGGTTGTTCTTCGATGTGGAGTAAGAGTTGGCGGCTAAAAGGGTTGATCGCGTGGCGTGGATGGGCAAGTGGGGTACAAACTACGAGGGATCGTGGCTCGAGATGAATATGAGCCCGGGTGCAGGCAGGTCTGCGTAGTTCTAGAACATTGCTCGTCCAATTCCTTGTGTAGATGCCCATGTCATGATGTTGCGCCGTGGCTCCTGGTCGTTCACGAAACGGGGACATGGCGAGCCACGGCCGGTCGATGCGTAGCAACTCTGGCTCATACCGCCTCTGTGAGAGCGGTACGTATATAAGAGATAACCCAAACATAAAAGGGTACTTCGTGCCTTAGCACGCATTAGTATTCTATGTCTTTATAATCCGCTGTTTACGCATAGCCCATATCGCGAATTCCGGATCCCTGCTCCTGAACATGTATGGTTCGTAATATATCCGCAGTTGAACTCGTGAAAGGTCGGGTACTTTATAGTCGCCAGCGTCGCAGACTTCTATTCCGAGTTGTGTCGGCTTACCCTCTTGGTGGAGAAACTGCCAAAGCATACCTTGTTCAGTGACAACTTCAGCCCGCTTGAACACAAGTGCAAACCATTGCATGACTGCAGGTAGAGGCAGCACGCTTTAGCAATACGGCCTCCAGTCCTCGAGAATTCAAGGCCATCCATCGCTTCCTCGCTCGGCCTGGGATCATTTTGTCAGTGTAACTCTGCTCGTGCATCTGACCTGGGTTACGGCGAGCACACTGGACTGGGTCGTTTGACCTATGTTGCCAGTCGTCGGTGAGCCAGGCTTCCTCCGCTCCAGTTAAGGCACCTCCGTCAACGTAGCACTGCTCCGAAAAGACGCCAGACTGGAGAGCGAGGGAAGTTCCATTTGGAAAGTCGCACCCTCAACCTTTGATCGAGCATCGATTCTGCTGGGAAACCGGAGCTATGGCAGGTATTGCAGCGAGCGTGAATCAGGGAGGGAGGTCTCGACCTACGTGAGTATAAACACAAGCCGGATCCAAACCGTTTATGCTGCCTCCAAGAGCAAACAAGAGCAAATAGACGGGGACTCTGCCCCCTGGCCCCTGAACGCTGGGGCCTCGTCAGCCTCACTTTAGTTGCTGTGTATGTACGTAGTTGTTTCCTCCGCCTCTTCATCTCGTTGCGTTACACGCGCCTAGCCAGCAGAACTCGCGCCCGGCCGAGACAATAACGGGCGTGCCCCTATCCAATGACAGCAAACCGGTGGGCCGCGGGTAGCCAATCAACTGGTTGTGGTACCGCTCCGTGCTGCCGTCTGCCGGGGCAGTGTGATGGTGTGGCGACCTCCTGCATCTGCCATAGGCATTCTCTGAAGATTTGAAAGAGAAAAAAAGACCGTGCAGGAGATGGAAAAAGCGGTCGGGTTTCTATGCCCTCATAGTGGAGAGAGCGGCCGTGCTTCCTCTCTTCCCCGAAACTGTGCTTGCCATCCGGCCATCTTCCAAATGCTTGACTCCTCGACTCCCTCTGCTCCTCCCGCACCACATCCGAGTTGAGATTGCCGACGACTGTGTCGTCCACTCCAGATGGCTTCACCCAAAAACTTGGATCCGTTCTTTGCTAGCATTATGGCACATCCAAATGTGGCTTCTCATGTTCCCAAAGTCAGAACCCTTCGGAAGAATCTTGGCTACGGTGATGAATCTCTGGGTCAAGTCCGGGCGTTTGTCCACGACATGCGGGTCTTCAGAAAGAAGTTTGTGACAAAGGGCGGTATTGAAGGGTGCAAGTTGTATGAATGGGGGTCTGATGACGACTGTCTCGGACTCGCAGAAATGACCCTCGAGTACCTCGAGGTTCGTGGAAACGGTGCCAAGTTCTGGCCAGACAAGAAAGCGTCATACTTTTACAACAAGCTGCAATATTCCACGCATCATGGGTCGTAAGCTGGTCCGCCCATTTTGCGAAGTTTCTCACTGACCTCGAGCACAACAGCATCAAGCAGAACGTCCTGCTGCTCCTCTGGCAAATGAATCTCCAGGGACACCGAAACGGCCAACGTAATCCAAACTTAAAGAGAAACAGAGCTGACGAGGAGGAAATAATGAGGCGCAGGAAGAGGGCGTCGTCTGAAGACGTGCCGATTGGCCCGACCTCGTCCATCGCAAACTCGATACCTCTGTCGAGCCGCCACCGCTCTCCGCCACGTCAATCTCGTTCCACTAGACCTTACGTCAGTGCTATGTTTCGCGTTGTGGATGATGGGTCCATCTTTCCCGCAGCTCCTTTCCCTCCCATGCAGTTTGAGCCAACCGTGGACGGTCAGAGTCAGACATCTGACGCGAATGTAACCCAGGGGCAGAATGAAGGTCATTCCGCGTTACCCGATATTCAGGAGTCAGCTGTCACGGAGGTGAGTCCTCTCTCGGTTTCCCTTTTCCTGAATACACTGTTGCCCTCGTAAAGGTTCCACGATGCTGACTTGACGCAGGGACGGACAATTTTCAGAGCCCTCCCTCAGAGCGGCTCTCCTGCGGGCGGCAACCGATCGATCGACGAAACCAACAATGGGCGCCCGGCCAAGAATACTGCGGGGCGGGGCGAGCCAGGAACTGAGCACACAGAGTACGCCAGAAAGAAACCAGGTCCATTGAAAACGTACAAACCTGTCAAGTCTCCATCTGTGGAGGCACCTGTGGAAACACTTCTGGATGCCGCGTTTCAACGTTGGTCCAGTCGAGCAAGGACGAAACGCCAGATTTTCGGCGCGGCGAGCCAGGAGCAGCTGGACCAGCTGGACGTGGCCTTGGAATCTCCATCCGAGGATGACGAGTCGAACGAGGAGAGTGGCTCTGGCGTTCAGCGGAAGCTGATGCTGAAGCTGAACATCACACCAGGTGCCCGCAACTACTCGTCGAGAGACCCGACAACGGAGATTTGGGAGAGCTCAGTGCCAGGGACCCTCGGAGAAACCCGCGAGACAGCGTGGTCGACACAAATCAGGGGAGTTCAGGCAACACAGCGGCAGAGGGACCCGATGTTATCGCCTCTAATTAAGGAGGAGATAACGGTGATATCAACTCCAGTCCAGGGGTCACGAGAAATGGCACCACGAGAAGAGATTCTGGTGCTGCCACCGCGGGATTACGCACAGACGCTGTCAAAGCAATCGCCGACGCCAACAAGGGATATCGGCGGGTTCGATAGCGAAACACCTAGACAAGCAAGGTCTTCATGCGTGACATCACCGCATGAGTCTCCCAGGCTTTCCACGAGACACTTGCAAGCTAGGTATGAGTCCGTGTTAGACGAAGAGTTTGGGGGGACCAAGGTGAAAATGGAGCGGGTGCCTCAGGACGGCACGGACACAGAAGCTGAAGACGAGCAACTGGAGACACCATCGAATTGTCCGGGCTCCTCGGAGGCAGCATCGAAACCTCGCCGCGTGATAGCACCATTCACGGAAGAGCCGACTGTACTGTTGCCGGAAAATGTACTCAAAGGGCCGCCACAGGAAAGACTTGCGGAACACATGCCCTGGCTGAGTTTCACTAGAGCAGCGACGGAGCTTCCACGCTCTAGGCAAGAAGCGAAGAGGGCGTCTAGTGAAGGCCCCAGAAACCAGACAATCAAAATTGACGGCAGCTTCATCCACCCCCCAAGCATTCATGCTGTCAATCCAGCCTCATCACCACAACCCATGAAGGCTCAGGCCAGCATGTCACCTCCTCCAAGGCCAGCTGTGGGCATGCATGCTCGCGAGGCTGTCGGCGGATTTGTCCCCATGTCAAACCAGGAGATGGCAAAAAGGAACAAGGTAGTTCACGAGCAACAGAGGCTGCTCAAACAAAACGCATCGACGCAGAAGCCAGCACTGGGGAAGCCAAATATCAGAGTTCTCTACAGCGTGGTTCTCTCACGCAACCCCGTGCTCCAGTGCCGCGACTGGAAGCCAAATGGCGCGTTCCGGGACAAGACGTGGTCCCAGCTCAGGGAGGAGATACCGCTCACGCTGGGCGCCGACACCAGGGGCCTGCTGTTCCGGCTGACGGGGCCAGGGCTGAGTACAGAGGTGGTGGTGCTGCACGGCGAGGACGAGGAGTTTGAGGTTGTCAAGAGGCGCTTCGAGCGGATGATGCGGGAGTGCGTCCCAAAGGGCGTGGCTGTCGGAAAGCCACCGATTTTCGAGATGGAGGTGGAGGCCTGGACGGATGAGTCGCCTACGGCCGCGGCGGAGGTGTATGAGGAAGCGTTTGCGTGGTAAAATTGTTGGGTTATCCCAACCGGACTGACAGCCCTAATGGGCACTTTGTACTGTTTTAGTTGGAATTCCCAGGACGCCAATAGAAGACTGATATCATAGGCGTAAGCAAAGCTGAAAGTGAGTGCTGTACTAGCCGGACCCTTGTTTACCCACTACCAAGCGAGGCCATCATGTCCTATGAGCACTCACGTCAGATAACTCAACAGGTCGCCATCGCCTGCGGCGGATTCTTTCTTTCTTACCTTCTAGGGGAACCTACGGCGCGCCGTCCTCACTGTCCTTGCCATCCTCGCCGTCCTCTTCTCGTTTAGAATAAGGGGCTTGGATGACGTCTAGAAACTGTATGCCGCTGACGATGCTGTCACGAGCCCCTAACATACTCCTCATCGCCTATGGGGTCTTCTTCGCCGAACAGCGCCTCTGGCGGCTCTCCGAGGGCGGCCTTGCGACGGAAGATACGGGCGAGTACTGCAATGGATGAACTAATGATGCCTTATTGGAGTGACTCGTCAGGGTTAGTGGCACCGTGGCATCAACGACACCACGACTCAGCACGGCGTCGAGCATATGATACCTCATGGCTCACATCCGGCACAACTTCAATCGATAAATAAACGGGACTCCTCCGTCGATCGACAAGTAGCCGAAGAGCGGATATTCCCGCAACGTTAATACCTGAATACAGAAGCGAAGCTGGAAGCTGCTTGCGCTGGCACTTGCGTGCAGCCTCTGCATCGCAAAGCTTTCAGCTTTGCTTTTAAATATGCAACAGATCAGCTGTTGTCTATTACATTGAGAGTTTTTGCAATATATCAGATGTTCCTCGATTGCCATTGACTCAACGCTCAATTGGCAACCTTACTATTTCCATCAAGCACTTCATATGAGGGCCCACTTGACTGCCCGTGGCCTGGTGCGCGTGCGAAGACTTGCTGCCTGACGATGAAATTGCGGCTGAGGACAGGGGCTCGAAGTTCAACGTCCTCGCGCTCGACCTCAAACTTGAGCGAAATGGTGATTGTGCCTTTAACGTGCTGCTGAGATCTTATTGCGCCGGCTGCCATGGCGTCTGAATCCGGATCACCAACCCTCACGGCGCCGTACACCAACCGGCCCCTCGACGCCACCACAGACAGCATCCGGCTCGTGACAATCGAACCAGAGTTGAACCCGGACGGCCTGCTCGTCTGCCGCTTGAATACCACAACGTTTGGCGAGAGACCCGCGTATGAGGCCCTCTCATACCGCTGGGGTGATGAGTCTACTAAGAAGAAGATCATCGTGGACGACGTCGAGTTCAACGTGACGGAGAACCTCTGGGCTGCGCTGCACTACATGCACGACAAACCGCGGCGCGTGCCCATTTGGATCGACGCGATATCGATTAACCAGCAAGACATCCCCGAGAAGAGCCGCCAGCTGCGCATCATGCCGCACATCTACACCCGGGCGTCAACGGTCCTCGTCTGGCTCGGTGTCGAGTACCTGGCCATGGACGTCGACGTCGACGACCACACCGGCTCTGAAAAGGCAAAGAATACAATCGTCACCGACGCATACTGGGACAGGGTCTGGATCCTGCAAGAGATCGGCAAGGCTCGCAAGATCCAGGTGTGCATCGGCGGCGGGGAGGCGCTCGACTGGGACCGCTTCATCCGCTGGGTCGACTGGTACTCGCGCTGGAGCATGAACCGCGGCGGGCCCTTCAACCTGGACCACCTGCGGCGCAACAAGTACAACGGCAGCTGCTCGCTGAAGCGTCTGCTGGAGGGCCACGTCGAGGCGCAGTGCAAGGACCCGCGGGACAAGATTTACGGCCTCGTAGGGCTGTCGTCGGACGGCCGCGGGTTCCCGATGGACTACAGCAAGTCGCTGCTCGACGTCTGGGTAGACACGATCAACTTCATGAGCCGCAACGGGCTGCTCCCGGAGAGCTGCGCCGAGCGGGTGGCGTTTTGCAGGCTGGTGAGGAGCTTGCTGGGGGGACGAGCTCGAGACGGTGGGCGGCGTCGTGCAGTTCTGCAACGGCGAGCGCGACTACTCGCTCTTCAACGACTGGGAACGCAAGGACAACGACGAGATGGCCCTGTCCGCCATGAGCCTGCGCGCCGACGTGCTCGGCGTGGTGACGTCGCTTGGGCCGTCGGCGACAGAGCTCGTCTCCTCGCTGGAGCTGACGGACAAGTGGGAGGCCGAGCTCCAGCGGCTGCATCAGGGCGAGCTCGACACGGCGTACCGGGAGCACGACTCCCTGATGCAGCGCATGCTGGAGAGCCCCGATCCCAGGCCCGCCGAGCTAACCTCGTTCGACAACCACCGCATCGACTTCATCGGCACGGAGCTGTTCAGCTACCTGTCGTACTACCCCGACGACGAAGACCAGCCCATGTCGACGGGGCTCCGGGAGTCGTGGAACCACCGCACCGCCACGCCCGAGGAGCCGCGCCTGGCGATCCTGCGGTTCCGCACCCTCAAGGGCGCGACGCCCTTCAAGATTGCGCTCGTGCCGCCGCGCGCGCAGCTGGGGGATATGGTGTGCCGCATCAAGGGGTTCCCCATGAAGCGCGCCGTCGTGCGGCACGAGCGCTGCGCGGCCAACCGCGTCAACACGAGGATGCACGTCTTCGGGACGGCGGTGCTGGCGAGGGACGTGATGGCGGAGACGAGGTGGGACGAGGAAGAGGTCGAGGGCGGGTATGGGATGAACGTGCTGATGGATGCGAGGACATTTTATGGCCTGGTGTTTGGAGATGAGAAGGAAATGGAGGATAGTTGACGAAACTTGCCCAGCATTGCAGTTGAATAATACAATGCGACCAAATAGAAACCAGCTAGTAGGCTTTATCCTCACAGTTGTATTATTTGGTGCCAATGATATAAGTGAAGTTGTCTTTAGCAGGATCGGCTTTTAACGCAGTGCCTAGTCGCTTAAACTACTTTCACAGGGAATTATAGCATGCTTGTTGTTAGGGCCAAGCATACACACGGACCAAAGAACTAGTCATTCGTGCATACCGCTTCGACAGGAGTTTCTTTGTGAATATAAGAGACGGGAGCTGCTCAATGCCACCTCGTGATGCGCTAGCCGATGTCGGTGGAGGACAAATTGTACTGGGCTCGTCGCAAGCGATGGTGGGAGCATCAAGGCTTGATAACCGACGACGGCGAAATGTCGCTTCCATTTATCAAGCTTTGCGAAGCCGGCGCTGCCTGCGCAGGGACAAGGGACCCAGACAGTCCGGCCATGGTTTGGTTCCGCAGGCCCATCAACCGCCGTAATCGCAATTCAAGCACCTCCTTTGAGCCGCTATATCCAACGGCTATCGCGTGTGTAGCAGCATCATAGCGCAGGCTTTATATGTCGCTAGCTCACCTTGGGTTTACCTCAACCTGCCCTAGCTCACCTAAACAAACTTCATCTCACCTAACATTTCATCCACGTGCCGCTTGCGTACCCTATCCGTGCTTCCCTTACGACTACTTCGTACCTACACCAACCACATCCTGCCTCCCATTGCAGCTTTGAGCAGACCCTAAATCTTGCGGCAAATATCCAAGGCTACCCGGAATGCACCCCCCTTTGAGCTTCCTCGCTGTTTTTGAGCTGCTGCAGCATCGGGCGGAAACCACAGCCTAGCTGGCTCTCGCTCTCCCTTCAAGCTCGCTGCTTGACGGCTCTTGGCTGTGGCACCACGCATCGCGTCGTCAGCCATGGCTGAGCCCTCGCCCACGACCACGCCCAAGCGCAAGCGTGGCGAGGAGCCTCCCATCACTCCCATCAAGTTTTCCTTTGACCCTTCCAAGACGGAGCCGTCCGAGGATGAACATAGCCCGCGGACCGTCGTTGCGCACAGGTTCCGTGGTCTGGCACTGGCTGGTGGGGGCGGGGTTGCTGGCGACGAGCCCGACGAGGCTGAGGCCGCGGACGCGACGCGAAAGCGCCAGCGGCCGGATGAGGACATGAAGGATGCCGCCGAGGCCGGAGATGCGACCGCCGAGGGCGGGCCCAGCCAGACGTTGCCACCGCGGCCGCAGCCCGATGTCGCGGTTGCATCTACGGAACCCACGGAGGAGACGCCGGGGAGAGCGCTGCCCGTCGTCGAGCTGCCCCCAGAGCAAAAGTCTCCCGGGAGGAGGCGTGCCGGCACTCCTCCCCTGCGCCTGAAGAAATCGCCCGGCAAAGACAGGAACAGGGTCGATGCCGATGAGCCGTCCATCGCTGACCCAGTACGCGCGGCCCTCACGTGGCACGAGGACGAGATCACCATCTACGACCCGGACGACGAGGACGACGACGGCACCGGTATCAACGGAGTAGGCTTCAAGCCTACACCGGCATTAGCGCAGGCCCGGGCCATGAAGCGACGGCAACAGATGGCCGAGTATCGGAGGCGGGAGGAGAACGAGGCCCGGGCGAAGCGCAGCCAGAGACGCCGCGGGGAGACACCGACGCCTTCTGGCGGCGTGGCCAAGAAACGGTCGCCGACCAGAAAGGTCCGTTTCATCGACGCCGAGACCCAGAAGATTACCATCACGACCATATAATGGCCAGGCGAGCACGGGGGTGGTGCGAGGGAGACTGGCGTCATGACGCGAAACACGACACGGCGGATTTGCAGGCGCTTGGGGAATACTTGATGCCATCCACTGATGGATATTTTTGCTACTTGTTGCATGCTTCTGGCGGGCAGGCGTTTATCAGGTGCTGGGCTCGGACAATATTCAGCTGTCTCAGGGTCAAGAGTGGCATTGACCTTTGCATTTTTTTTTTGGCAGATGTTGGTTCTCTGCTCGGGGTTCGGTCTGTTGCTGGCGCAAATGCATTCATTTGACCTTGAAGTATACAATACAAGATTTGCTGGGTTAATAGACTCTCAATGCGGAGTTTTGTCGGACCCTTGGGAGCGAACGCTTTCCATCTCATGATGTTCCTACATGTTTTGTACGCAAGCCTTGCAACCCCTACCACGGCTTATACCATGGCCTTTGTGCCGCTTTTTGCTCCTGTTCCAGCCTGAGCTGTTCCCTCTTCTCCTCGGCGGCCTTGCGCGCCTGCGCTCTCTTGTTCTCGGTCACGACCTCGATGTGCCGCTTCATCTGTATCCGCTCGGAGCGCCGTTGGTACTGGCAGTACTCGTAGGACGCCACGCTTCCCAGTACGAATATCCCGACTGCCCAGTTGGCGGCCTTTGCGGCATTCCCTGCAAGCCATCGAGGTCAGCCATCGGAGCAATCGGCGGAGTTGTAGGTGGGCGCACCGTGCAGGACAAACTTGAGCCCGCCGAGTCCCGCGCCCGAGGCAATGCCCGTGAGGAACCCCTGCCGCGCGCATGGCGTGCTCGCAACGTTTGCAAAGTCTTCCTTTTTGATCATGGACACGGCGTCTGTAATGGTCGGCCGGGTGCTCGGCGTCCCTGATCCATCTTGCTGCCGTTGTCCGGGCAAGCTTTGCGCCTCGTCCTTTTGCTCTATCGGCTTCGACCAGACGTGCAGTGTCTTTTGGTTCGGGCTCGGAGGTTCGGGCTCACTATTCGGCGCCATTGCCGGCTACCTTGACTGCGCAATGAGTGGCATGAATGGCGTGGGATGGTGTTCCGGGGTTCGCGATCTGGACAACCTGAAGATTGACCTGCTTGAACCGATGACGCCCGCCAAGATGTTGACGACCCACCCATCGTCAGCCGTTGCATTAACAGGGGCTCCAGTGGCGTCTCACTGTGGCTGAAGTGCCCGGTACGCTGACAAAAGCCATTAAACCTGTGGCGTGGCGGGGCGCTTCCCAGCGTGTCGGATTCGCGTTGGACGCGTTGAAGCGCGTCTCCCTTGAAGGCCCTACTAGTTTGGCTGACCAGGATATGTCTGGAACCAATGCCTTGATGCTCGTGTACATCGCAAACTGAGCCTGCGCCCTTCACGCAAAGCCATCATACATCGCCAATTCGCTTCGTCGAGCGCCAGCGCAGCGCCGACCCCCATGACGCCCACGGCAGCCGACCAAGCCCGAGTCTTCCCCCTGTCGTAACTCGAGCTTAGGCACCATCCCGGGCGACGACATCACCATGCCCAACACGAGCCTCCGGCGCCCGCAAAAGGGCTTCCGCCGCGGAGGCAAGACCGCATACCATGGCGGACGAGGGGGGCGGACGTTCGCCGCCTCGTCAAGGGCGGAGGGCACATCGGCGGACGAGAAGTGGGAGCGCACGCGGCTGGCTCAGACCATCGACGAGACCATGGGCTTTGCGCGGTACGAGAGCGGCAAGAAGAAGGAAGGCTGGCTCGTCAATGTCCAGCCCACATCCATCGAAGACGAAAGGATACCCGGCGGCCGAGCCGCGCTCGACTGCTACTTCATCGAGCACGACGGCTCGACATTCAAGGCGACGGTCGAGTACGATCCGTACTTCTTGATCGCGGTCAAGAAGGGCCATGAGTCGGAGGTTGAGGAGTGGATCAAGAGAGTCCCCGGCGGAGGTGTCATCAAGACGGTGCGGAGGGTCCAGAAGGACGACCTGAGCATGCCGAACCATCTGCTAGGATACAAGCGGACCTTTCTGGAGCTCAAGTTTGCCAATGTCAACGACCTCATGGCCGCGCGGAGAGACATCATGCCTGTGGCGGAAAAGAACAAGAAGAACATGAATGCGATGGATGCATATGCCGAGGTTGCCACGTGGGTTCTCCCTCCACCCTGCTGAGCCGGTGTGGCGTAGAATCTGACCTTTGCAGCGCCAACGGCAACTTTGACCTTTTTGATGACGATTTACGAGACGACGACCGAGCAACGAATAATTCATTTGCGGACGCGAGCGACTACATTGTCGACATTCGCGAGTACGATGTCCCCTACCACGTGAGGGTGATGATAGACATGGGTGAGTCTGCATCTTGCGGCGTCGTCTCTCGGTCGCTGACCCCGGTCCAGATATTAGAGTCGGAAAGTGGTACTTTGTCGAGGCAAAGCACGGCGTCACGAAGGTCTGGCTCAACGAAGTCGTGTCGCTGCCTGCGGATCCCGTCGTCATGGCATACGATATCGAGACCACCAAGCTTCCGCTCAAGTTCCCCGATGCCGCCATTGACCAAGTCATGATGATTTCGTACATGATTGACGGGCAAGGTTTTCTAATCACCAACCGCGAGATCATCTCAGAAGACATCGGCGACTTCGAGTACACGCCAAAGCCGGAATATCCTGGGTCGTTCATGATATTCAACGAGCCCAACGAAAAGGCGGTGCTTGAGCGGTTCTTCCTTCACATCAAGGAAGCGCGGCCGACTGTCATCGCCACCTACAACGGCGACTTTTTCGACTGGCCGTTTGTTGAAGCCCGAGCAAGTGTCAATGGCATCGACATGTACCAAGAGATTGGTTGGAAAAAGGACAACGAGGACCAGTACAAGTGCAACTACAGCGTTCACATGGATTGCTTCCACTGGGTAAATCGAGACTCGTATCTACCGCAGGGCTCTCGTGGCTTGAAGGCCGTGACCGTCGCCAAGCTCGGGTACGATCCCGACGAGCTGGACCCCGAGTTGATGACGCCGTACGCCATCGAACGGCCACAGACCCTGGCAGAGTACTCCGTCTCCGATGCGGTAGCGACGTACTACCTGTACATGAAATACGTACACCCCTTCATCTTCTCTCTCTGCACCATCTTGCCGCTGGGAGGCGACGACACGCTGAGAAAGGGCACGGGCACGCTCTGCGAGATGCTGCTCATGGTGCAGGCATACCAAAAGGGGATTGTCTTGCCGAACAAGCATCAGTCACCGAAAGAGTCGTTTTGGGATGGGCACCTGCTCGACTCGGAAACCTACGTTGGCGGCCACGTCGAGAGTATCGAAGCCGGCGTCTTTCGAGCCGACATTCCCGTCGATTTTGCCGTCGACCCTCGCGCGATAGATGAGCTGCTCAAAGACTTGGATTCGGCCCTCAATTTCGTCATCACCATCGAGGAAAAGAAGTCGTTTGACGACGTGGAGAACTATGAGGAGGTCAAGGAGCAGATCGCCAACAAACTCATGAAGCTGAGGGAAACACCGAACCGCCACGAAAAGCCGCTCATATACCATCTAGACGTCGCTTCCATGTACCCCAACATTATGACGACCAACCGGCTCCAGCCGGATTCCATGATATCCGAGTCCGACTGCGCGGCCTGCGACTTCAACCGGCCCGGCAAGACCTGTGACAGGCGGTTGCCGTGGTCATGGAGAGGAGAGTACCTGCCCGCCAAGCGGGACGAGTACAACATGATCAAGCACGCGCTTGAAAGCGAAAGGTTCCCCGGCAAGACGCCCTATGCGCCGATGCGTACGTTTCAAGACCTGAGCCCGGATGAACAGGCCGCCCTGGTGAGAAAGCGTCTTCAGATGTACTCGCAAAAGGTCTACCACAAGATACACGACTCCACCACCATTGTCAGAGAGGCCATCATCTGCCAAAGGGAGAACCCCTTTTACATCGACACTGTCCGAGACTTCCGTGATCGACGATACGACTATAAGGGCCAGGCAAGGGTCTGGAAAGGCAAGACTGAGGCGCTGAAGTCATCTGGTGCCTCGGGAACCGACGTTGACGCCGCAAAGAAGATGATTATCCTGTACGACTCCCTGCAGCTTGCGCACAAGGTCATTCTGAACTCCTTCTACGGTTACGTCATGAGAAAGGGCTCGCGGTGGTACTCCATGGAGATGGCCGGCGTCACCTGCCTGACGGGGGCCAAAATCATCCAGATGGCGCGACAGCTCGTCGAGCGGTTGGGTCGACCCTTGGAATTGGACACGGACGGTATCTGGTGCATGCTCCCCGCGACGTTCCCAGAGAACTTTTCCTTCAAGCTGAAGAATGGGAAGAAGCTGAACATTTCGTATCCTTGCGTCATGTTGAACCATCTCGTCCACGACAAGTTCACAAACCATCAGTACCAGACACTTGTGGATCAGAAGACGTTCAAGTACGAAACTCACAGCGACAACTCCATCTTCTTCGAGGTCGACGGCCCTTACAGGGCCATGATTCTTCCCACGTCAAAGGAAGAGGACAAGAACCTGAAGAAGCGGTATGCCGTGTTCAACGATGACGGAAGTCTCGCCGAGTTGAAGGGGTTCGAGGTCAAGCGTCGCGGTGAGCTCAAGCTCATCAAAATCTTTCAGCAGCAGATCTTCAAGTTTTTTCTCGAAGGAGAGGACCTGACGCAGTGCTACACTGCTGTTGCCAAAGTTGCCAACAAATGGCTAGATGTCCTCGATAGCAAGGGATCCACACTGGCCGACGAGGAGCTCATGGAGCTCATTTCAGAGAACCGAAGCATGTCCAAGACGCTGGAAGAGTACGGCACCCAAAAGTCGACGAGCATCACGACAGCCAAGCGATTGGCGGACTTCCTGGGCGAACAGATGGTCAAGGACAAGGGGCTGAACTGCAAGTTCATCATCTGCTCCAGGCCACGCAATGCGCCTGTCACGGAACGGGCCGTGCCCGTGGCCATCTTTTCCGCCGACGAAGCCATCAAGCGGACGTACCTCAAGAAGTGGTTGAAGGAGGAGCCCGCGGACACGGACCCGCGCGCACTCCTCGACTGGAGCTATTACACGGAGCGACTGGGCTCCGTCATCCAGAAGCTCATCACAATCCCTGCCGCGCTCCAAAAGGTCCGGAACCCGGTACCTCGGGTGCCACACCCCGACTGGCTTCAGAGACGCATCAACATCAAGGACGACAAGATGAAGCAAAAGAAGCTCACCGATCTGTTCAGCAAAGAGCCCCTGGGAGATATTACGAATATCAACGGGACTCGCATGGACGACATGGAGGACTTTGGAGCCAAGCTCCTGAAGCCAAGGACGGTCAGCGCAACCGTGGCGTCCTCGCAACCCGCGCCGACGTCGCAAAAGCGCAAATCGCCGGAGCCTGTGGAGAGCGCTGATCCCATGGCGGCTTTGCCAAAGACGATGCCCAGTCCATCAGAGGATTATCCTGCCTTCTTGGACTACCAAAAGCAAAAGTGGAAGCTCCAGAAGCTTGCACGCGCGCGCAGGAGGCAACTATTTGGTGAACGAAAAGGGAATATCGGCGGCAACAGCAACATCCAGCAGACGTTCAGGAAGCAGGCAAATCTTACCTACATGAACACGTGGCAGCTGCTTCACCTTAAGCCTACAGACAGCCCCGGTGTTGTCACTGCACACGTCCTGATCGACGGGAAGCTCCATACCATCAAGATCAAGGTCCCTCGGCAAGTCTTTCTCAACCTGAAGAGCAAAGATCTGCCCGATGTTGAGATTGAGGGCTGCGAGGTGGAGCAGGTTAACTACACGCTCCCCAACGGGCATCTCTCAAGCCATCTGTTCAAGCTCACGGTGCCGGAGGATGTGTACTTTAACGAAGCCGAAAAATTTACGCTGCTGTTCAACCATCCCAGCGTGGAAGGCGTGTACGAGAAGCAAGTACCCCTGAACATTCGGGCAGTCCTCCAGTTGGGCAACCTCTGCACCATCGACGAGCAGCAGCAAGGGGTTCTCGGCAAGGGTCTAGAGGCTGGCTTTGACCTGGCTGGCCTCAAACGGCCAACCAAGACCCCGACGTACCTGGAGTCGTCGCCGTTGGCATACATTTACATCTCACACATCACAGCAGGAGAGCGCCAGATCTTTGGTATCTTCTCCACCACGAGTGACCAAGCACACGTGGTTATCCTCCAGAAGACCAAGGACTCGGGCCAGGACCTGCCCAACGTCACGAGGATATACTCGGAGATGCTGGCGAAACGAGCACAAGAAGCAGCCGGCACGAATTGGCAAGATTGCTTCACCTACCAGGAGAAGATCAACTTCAAGATTACGCAGGTGACGACTCGGCGCAAGGCTCACCTGGAGATTGGCGACATTGTTAAGAAGCTGCGAAAGGACGTATCGAGGCCACAGATGATGGTGATCCAGTCGTCGCAGCGGAACTTGCTGGTACATGACGTTTCCATCCTCGGCGAGTTCCCCATCCTGCCTCTCAAGTACGATGCAACGGATAGCTCCCTGCCACCGCTGGGCTGGCAGTCGGTGGTGGCCCGCCGTCTCGTCGGACACTTTCTCGGTCTGGGGTCTTGGATCCTGCATATGACGGCCCTGGCGCAATACGGCGACGTTCCCCTGTGTAACTTGGAACGTGATGACCCTCGCTTCCTGATTGACATTGCCTACGCCCGACGGCTGCAGGCCAATGGCGTTGTGCTCTGGTGGTCCGCTGGCCCTCGCCCTGACCATGCTGGGTACGAAAACGACGACATCGTCGGGCCTCTCGATACGGTCAAGATGCCCAACGTCAACAACCCGGGCACCTTTTCGTCGGTGTGCGTCGACCTGGAGGTGCGGAACCTGGCCATCAACACCATCTTGTCTTCGGCCCTCATCAACGACCTCGAGGGCGCCGAGTCCGTCTCCTTCAACCCCACCGCCGACGGGTCCGAGATCCTCGCCTCGGAGAACGCATTCGCGAACGCCGGCGTGCTGGTGCTGCGCGAGATGGTCAAGGCCTGGTGGGCGGAGGCCTGCAGGGGCAGCCCCATGGCCGACCTGCTGGTGCAGCACCTCGTGCGCTGGGTGGAGAACCCCGACTCGTTCATGTACGACCGCGCGCTGCACTACTACGTGCAGATGATGTCGCGCAAGGCCTTCCAGCAGCTCATGGCGGACTTTCGACGCGTGGGCTCGCAGGTGGTGTTCGCCAACACGAACCGCCTCATCCTGCAGACGACCAAGGCCGAGGTGGGCAACGCGTTCGCCTACAGCCAGTACATCATCAAGTCGATCAAGAGCAAGCCGCTGTTCCACCTCATCGACCTCGAGATCAAGGAGTACTGGGACTACCTGGTGTGGTACGACGAGTTCAACTACGGAGGCAAGGCGTGCCTGGAGGTGGCCGAGACGGACGAGCAGGACCTGCAGACGATCATGCACTGGCAGATGGCCACGTTCCTGCCCGCGCGGCTGCAGCCGACGTTCCAGGAGTGGGTGATTGAGTTCATCCAGCTCATGCACGGCCTCAAGCGGCCGGCGAACGGCGACCCAGACGGCACGCCGCGCCTCACGCAGCTGCCGAAGCGCGGCGCCGGCGACGACGACGACGACGGTGCCGAGGGGCAGGTCATCCTGGGCAAGGCGTTCGAAAAGCCGCTCAAGAAGGCCATCCTCGGCCTCATCAACCAGCAGAAGCGCGAGCTGCTGCACCCGGAGCTCGCGGAGGACTACTCGTTCCCCCGCCTGCCCGGCTCGCACCTCGAGCCGCGCGGGCCCGTGCTGGAGCTGGTCAAGTCGCTGATGCAGGTGCTCTCGCTGGACAAGAACATCGCGCTCGAGGCGCGGCTGCTGCGCAAGGAGCTGCTGGCCATGTTCGAGGTGCGCGAGTTCTCCAAGGAGGGCACGTTCGCGAACCCGTCGGAGAGCCTCAAGCTAGCGCAGACGTCGTGCGACAGCTGCACCATGGCGCGCGACCTGGACCTCTGCCGCGACGAGGACCTGCAGAAGGAGCGCGAGGGCAGCTGGCGGTGCGGCGTGTGCGGCGCCGAGGTGGACCGCGTGGGCCTCGAGGAGCGCCTGGTGGGCGCCGTGCAGGCCATGCTGGTCGAGTGGGCGACGCAGGACCTCAAGTGCGCGCGCTGCGGCGCCCTGCGCGTCAACGAGCTGATGGAGCACTGCACGTGCAGCGGCGAGTGGAAGGAGGTGGTCAGGAGGGGCGACGTGATGAGGCGGATGGGCGTGATGAGGCGCGTGGCCAGGTACTACGGCATGCGCATGCTGGGGGACGTGGTCGAGGGGGTATATGCTGGGCTGTGACGGGCATGGGACGGCGTTCCGGCATCTGGATAATAGGGCACGCACGGTACGGACAAGACGTACTCGAGAATAGCGCGGAAACGGGATTGCATTGCATTGAATTGAACTGTCCTACAGGAGCATACGTGCCGCCAGGCGTGGGCATAGCAAGCCGCGGTGATACAAAGGCCTCCTCCGGCCCGGCTTGCGGCTCCTGCCCGACATCTGCGCACCCCATGCATTCGTATAAAGAGCCCGTTCCCTTCCCCCAAGCCAAGCCAGCGGACATGCCAACTGCTGCTGCTGCTGCTGCCGCTGCCGCTGCGCAATTGGGGGCCAAAAGCAGCTCGGAGTGGTTCGCGCGGGAGGCCGCCTCAGCCTGCGCGAGGCAACCAACCAGTCTGCCTTGCGCGCCCTGCATCCCCGATCCCGCACCGCCTCTTCCCCCTCACCGACTCTTGGGCAATTGCCTCGTCGGGGGCGACAGTGGACCAGCGGCACCCGTCTTTGCACTTTATTTGCCCCCCGGCCGTTGTCTCTATCTGCTGTTGTCGTTGCCGTTGCCATGGCGCAGCGCTGGATCCTGCCCCGGCCGGAGGCTAGGCCGAGCAATAGTAGCGCCGTACCCGCTCCGGCGCCGGACGACTCCACCACGCGGATCCGAGACCATATTTCGCGGGGTCCGTGGCCCGCCGACGAGCCCTGGAAGCCGCCGCCGAGCGCGTTCGAGGTACACCACTACCCGGCGCCGGGCGACTCCACCGCGCGGATCCGAAGCAATGTGTTGCGGTATCCGTGGATCGCCAACGAGAACATGAAGCCGTCTCCGAGCACCCCCCAGACACACCTCACCCCGTGGCCGGACATGTCCGGATGGGAGCTCGGCGCGTTGAGCCATGCGACGGCAGAGCCCTTCACGCCGGAGCCGTTCCAGGACATTTTCCAGACGAGCGACCTCTTCTTCGGCGGCGTCCCGGATCTGGGCAGCTGTAGCAGCAGCGCCTCGCCGGCTTCCTACATGATGCCGGCCTACACTGAGAGGCCGCTGCCCATGATCAGGTTGCACGACGCCAGCGTCTTCGACTGCGACGCGTGGGACATGCAGTCGGGCTGGGACCTGGACTTCACCTCGGCGGACGCGGGGCAGCATGAGCGGCTGTGGCAACTGAGGTGCGAGTCCAAGCCCGTCAGCACGCCGAGCCTGGACGCGACGTCGTCGGCCGGCTCGACGCTCTCCACCGTGCCGACGGACTGCAGCGAGACGGTGGCCTCCGTCCGCGGCGGCCCGTCCTCCCGCTGTGCCAGCCCTCCCGACGTCACCGAGGCCGCCTCCGACGCGCTCGTCTGCCTCGGCCCGCAGTGCCACCTCAGCTTCCCGTCCGCGGCGGACCTCCGGGCCCACGTCCAGGCCGCGCACACGCACATCTGCGGCTGGACCGGCTGCCGGCACCCGGGCTTCGCGTCGCGCGACGGCCTGGCCTGGCACGTCCAGGCCAAGCACCTGCTCGTGTGTCCCGCGCGCGGCTGCGCCGAGGCCGGGCCCTTTGCGGACGCGCGCGTGCTGCGCTCGCACATTGCCGTCGCGCACCCGGAGACGGGCGCCGGGGACGCCGTCAAGGAGTGGCAGCTGGCGCCCGCGACGTCGGCCGACGTGATGCGGCGCTCCGTGTCCGCGCAGAGCGGCAGGGCGAGCAAGACGCCGGGGGCGGCAGATGGCGTCGCGGGCAGGGAGTTGCTCCCCATGGCCGTCGTCAAGCGCAGGTACGAGGAGCAGCTGCATAGCGTCATCGAGAAGAAGGCGAGGAAGAACGGCAGCACGAGCAGCGGCAGCACGCCGCGCGCCTCCGGGCTCGTCGAATCGGCGTCCTTCCCGCTCGTCTTCGAGCACGTCGTGCTGCCCGTCCTCGTGGGCCTGCTGCCCCGGTTGGCGGGCTCGAAACACGTCGTCAGCGTCACGCGCGGGCTGACGCCCCAGAAGCGGCTCATCTGCATCATGACGCGGTGCCGCGTGTCCCACGTGCGCAAGGTCATCATCGCGGGCCACGTGCTCTACCTGCTGCCCGACAAGTTCCGCCAAGACGTGTCGTTCATCTTCTCCCTCGGGAAAGTGAGCCGGTGCTGGTCGAGGGGCCTGAGCAGGGAGCAGCCGGACGAGGTCTGCGCGCCGAGGAACCCGTTCCACTTCCGGTATCCGTGCATGGGGGACAGCATCGGCACCGAGGGCGGCGGCGCCGTCGAGGAGAGCGCGGCGACGCTGGGCCCCTGTCTGGACGTCGGCGGCGGGAGCTACTGGCTCGCCAACTTCCACCCCTTCCTGGAGGCATATCAGTCCTTCCCGCGCGTCGACGTCGAGCACCCTTCGCCGTACGACCGTGATCACTGCATCGACAAGGGCCACGATGCCATGGCTGAAGGCGCCGACTTCAAGATCGGCCATGTCGAAGTCACCTCGGGTCTGAACATCAAGACCACGCGCATCTCCCACGACCCGTACTGGGACGACTGCCTCGCGGACCACCCCCTCGTCGCCACGGACTGGGCCCTCATCACCGCCGGCGCGGCCACCCGCGGCGCCAACATGCTCCGCCGCTTCCCCTGCGAGGCTCAGCCGCTCGTCAGGGAGCCCCTCGTCAGGTCCGTCTCGGCGAGCGGCGGCTCCGGCGGCGTCGTGCCCGGCGCGGTCGTCTTCTCCAGCGGTCGCACGTCGGGCCATCAGCGCGGCCAGGTCTGCGAGATCCCGGCCTACGTCAGCGCCGCGGAGAACGGCACGGGCAAGGCGACGCGGGAGTGGTTCGTCGAGGAGCCGCCGCCGCCGTGGGAGGACGAGGAGGCCTGGATCCGCGGGGGCATCGGCGTCTTGGGCGACAGCGGCGGCGCCATCGTCGACGCCGAGTCGTCCTGCCTCGTCGGCCAGCTCTGGGCGAGGAACAAGTACTGGGGCCCGGGCCCGCGGCTCACCTACTTCACCCCCATTGCGGACATCTTCGACGACATCCAGGAGAAGTGCGGGCTGCAGACGCGGCCGCGGCTCCCGCAGACGCGCGACGACGCGGACCGCTACCCCGTGTATCCGTCGTGCCGGCTGTGCTACGACGAGCAGGCTTACCTGAACACCCGGCGGGGCTCGCGCACGTCGATGCTGAGCATGATCATGTACACGGGGGATGCGGACCACGACCTGACATCTGTTGAGGCTGTCTCGGAGCTAGCTACGCCACACGACTACCAGCGCGGCACCGGCGTCGAGGAGGTCGGGGCGTCGTTCAACAGTGTTCCCTCGCCCATTGATGCGAGGTTCGGGCCTAGCACGCCCATGATTGCCGGTGACGTGAAGAGTCCGTACCCCCAGTCGCTCGAGATCGACGACGCCCTCAGTCCGCACTCTCCGGTCTCGGCGAAAAGATCAGGGCCCCTTCAGGAACAAATGTGTGCAATGGAGCCAGCTTCGAGGGTCCCTGGACCTGATCCAAAAAGGAGGAGGACCGGCTGGTGATGTTTAGCCGGGAAAGCCCCCGCGAGACATCTTCTTTGCCCGAGCATCCCTCCGGTTGTGGTTTGCGCGTGAGCCCTTGTGCGCCTCCTTGTTCCTCCGTGCAGCCTCCGTCTCCCTCTCGCCCGTCGGCCCAGCCACATTTCCCCCCCGGCCACGGCCTCGGCCACGGGGAGCTCCCCTCCCTCCTCGGCCGCCTCTTCCGCCCCTGCCACCGCCTGCGTCGGGGTCACTCTCTTCGGCCCCTGAGCCAGCTGGGCTGGCTCTCCAGGCCGTGCGCTCAATCTGAGCCTGCTGGCCGCCAAAGGCATACTTGGCTTCCAGCCTCTTCTTCTGCTGGGGGTTCCTCGTCAACATGACCGCCCATCCCTCGATGGCTTCGTCTGTCATTCCCGTTTCTCCCCTCAGCTTTGCTCGTGCAGCTCCTCTTTTGGTCGCAGCATCTCTGTCAAAAACTCCTCCGTCCATCTGATAGGCCCGGAACAGCGCCTCTTCATTGCCGTCATTTACGCCGTCTGCCTCCTGGTTCGCCGAGTCTACCGTACCACCGACGTCGGCTGCGTCATATGTATCATCTCGTTCATCATCGTCAGAGTCAAAAGCTGCAAGTGCAGATAGGATGGCGGCTTTATTGGGTGCGGTCGATTTATCCTGGAGGATCTCATCGGCGGTCTTTGCTGGCTTCTTCCCGAAAGATATTTTGGATACATCGGCGGCCATGTTGTCAAAATCATCGTCGTCAAAGGCATTGCGTCTGGTGGGTACCAGGGGTGGAGTTGGACGTGGTGCCATGTCCGGACGCGGCGGCATCTCATTGTGAAATGATCTGTGGAATATGTTAGTAACGGGTTGCAATAGTGTATATGAGTTTTCAACGCAAAGCCGTACAATGGATCGCCCCGGTTCGCAGTGGCAAGGTGAGATGGGAGCGTCTCGGCCAGCAGGTTCGCAACAACCTGCTCAAGATCGTCGTCGTATTCGTCCAGGCACTTGGACACGAATCCAGCCCCCAGATCAGGGAACAGATCCTGAACTTGCGTGATTTGGCTCATGCGGTGAACATGCATCTCCGCGTGCACATCCTCCCTTGTCTGGGTGCCTTTGCCATTGTCCACCTTCCTCCTGGTCAGGCGCTTCGGCCGGACCATGGCCCCTTTTTTGAAGGGCTCCAACGCCGTAATTCGCTTCTTGAGAGAATCCGTTGCCGATTCCAATGCCTCAGCCCTCCGTAACAGGATCTTCAGAAGAGGTGTGGCCGTCACAAGCTCCGCGACCAGAGAGTCGTTCACATTCAGGGGTCCCTGCTTGTGCACGTCCGCCGCGGTCTTCAACGTGAAGAGCTCGTCGCTCAGCATGGCCCATTTCGGTGGCTCAGCCTCCGTCAAGCCGACCAAACACAGGTACATCGTGGTGATGATCACTTTGCGCAGAGGCGGGTTCATCACCCGGAAGCACGTGACGAGCCCATCGAAGAAGTCGGATCCGGCGAGGAAAAGAATGCACGCGTGAGGAGACGCGTGCAGGAGGGGGTTGATCGCGCCGAGGTTCGACTCGACGAGGTGGAGATCGCCCTTGATGCCGGCGTCGAGTTGCGGGATGAGGAGCTTCTTGAGGGCTGCGAGTGAGGATTCAACGGCGGCGGCATGGTTTGCGAAGAGCAGTGAGAGGAGAGGCGCGGCACGTTGTTTGGGGTAGACCTTGGCGAACCCGGAAAGGAATTGGCACTCTACTAGCCGAGGTGGTTGCGCGAGTGTGAGAAGCCGTGACGTGAGCTGGAATACCGGTTTCAGGAGCGCCGTCGAGGTTGATGCCCGTGAAAGAGAAGCCGTCTCGGACACAAACGTCGACACAAAGTTCGACACAGATTCGTCGTCCGTCGTCGCCCTTTTAAACTCTTCCTCCGAAAGGCTCAGGTACGCCTGGGACAGCGCGACCCAAGCTTCGACGAGGGCATCCCAGTCCTGGGAGCTCAGGTGTCGCTGCCACGAGGCCTTTGGGAACGGCGCCAGCGGGGGTAAGCCGGCCATTGTTTGGTGTTCTGCGGCGAAGAATTGGAGAAGGGATTTTCGGTGGAATTTGTCGGAACGAAGAAGAGGTGATAGGAGATGTCATGAGTTCGTCGCCATGTTCTCCTTAAAACGACAGGGCCTGCAGCGCAAGGTAATTCAACATCCGCTCGCCATCGCCGGATGATTCATATCGACGAGGGTCCAGGCCAGGTCAGGCTGAGCAGCGGAGTGACGCCGCCAACAGAGGTACGTACCTTTTCGACACTCGCAGATGGACAGTAGCCAATCAGCGCCTGTTCTCCCTGCGAGGCTACCGTATCCGGCCTAGCGCCCACAAAAGCCCTACCGCTTTGCAAAACCCCCACCAAAAAGTCCGCGACGATTAATCCCACCCTCTCTTTTCCCACCTTTCAACCGTCAAACCCGATTCACCCTTCATCACTTTGCCGAATCCCCGCGATCGAGTCGTGAAGGTCACCCTATCAATCAGCAAAAATGTCGTACCAGAAGCCCGAGAAGGATCACGGCGAGGCCCCCGTACGTTCCCCCCGGCGCGCGCACCCGGACCCGGTCCATTGAGCGCGCCAACGAAAGGGAAAGGAAAACGACTGACAGCGCTGCGCATCACAGAAGGCCCACAAGATCCGCATCACCCTCTCCTCCAAGAAGGTCAGCATCCTCGAGAAGGTCTGCACCGAGATCATCGAGCGCGCCAAGAGCAAGGACCTGCGCATCAAGGGTCCCGTCCGCCTGCCCACCCAGACCCTCAAGGTCACCACCCGCAAGACCCCTTGCGGCGAGGGCTCCAAGACCTGGGACTGCTTCGAGATGCGCATCCACAAGCGTCTCATTGAGTGCGTGGGCCCCTTCCGTTCGTTTCTGGTGGCGAGAATGCCCGTCGCTGACCGCAGACAGCCTCAACGCCCCCACCGAGGTCGTCAAGCAGATCATCGTCAACATCGAGGCCGGTGTCGAGGTCGAGGTCACCATCGCTGCTTAAATGCTGCGGACCGAGGATGCCGCGGCGAAGCCCTGCGCCCCGTCGTGGAGGAGTTGAAAAGATGCTCGGCTCAGATAGTCAATACAACTGGGTACGCTGCTACACGCCGCATTCGAATACGTGATGTGAGGTGCCCTCTCGTGCAACTGCCGCAATCCAATTCTTTGCGACGCAAAATGATGTGTAGACAAATGATTTGCTTATTGTGCAATGAGTATCAATGATGATGGTCTTGTTGACCCTTCCAGCGTCTCTTAGATAACCCCCCCAAGGCCCTCTCCCATAGAGGCGTAAATACAAGCATCCGCATTCCGAGATGCAGTCCTCAACGCCATCAGATGCTGCTCACCTTGAATTTCATCCTCCCCTTTGTCTATTACAGCGCCAATCACCCTTGCTCTGACGTCTTGTCTGCTTTCAAAAGTCCCACCGCGTACATTCCCTCGGCGGCGGCAGGTCTGGCATGATGCCATCCACAAACGCCCCCATCTGCGCAAAAGCCTCCCATTGCGCCTTGGACTTGTCATCGTATTCGTCCGGCGACAGCTCCGTGTCCTTGTAGTATGCCGGGGGGCCATTCGGGAACCAGATGCGATGCCAAGTGCCGTCGAATGCTCTGTTCCCTGGCTGGCCGTTCTTGTACATCACCGGCTTGCCCTTGAAAGCTGCCAGCCTTCCGTCCATGGTCTTGGAGATGTAACTTTCCGGAGCTGGGTGTTGCTTCGTGCTGCCCGGCGGATAGGGGCTGCCTGTCGGGGCTGCTGCAGCAGGTTGTTGCTGCGTCTGAGTCGCGCCAAAGGGGTTGGGTTGCGAGGCGCCAGGCTGCTGTCCAAATGGACTGGCAGCATTCTGGGCATTGCTCTGGGACTTATTCTGGCCGAAGGGATTGCTGGCAGGCTGTCCGAACGTACCGTTTGTTTGAGGCTGCGCCTTTTGCGCAAAAGGATTGTTGGCCTCTTGTGTTTGCTGTTGACTGCCTGCGCCAAAGGGGTTTGATGCCGGCGCAGGTGCCTGGGCAAAAGGACTGGCGGACGGTTGTGTAGGTTGGCCAAAGGGGCTCGGCCCATTGTTGTTCTGGTTTGCAGAATTTGAAGAAAAGGCGTTGGGTGCCGCGTTGGCTTGGGTAGAGCTCGGGGCTCCGAAAGGATTCGCCGCAGGGGCGTTATTGCTGCCGCCGCCCATCGTCGCAAAAGGACTCGAGCTTGCAGTTGCGTTGGCATTAGATCCAAAGGGGTTGGGTTTCTGCCCAAGCTGGCTCGGTTGTCCAAAGGCGCCGGCTTGGGCGTTTGGCTGCGCCGCCTGGCCAAAGGCAGGGGTACCAAAGGGATTCGGTTTCGCGCCGAGAGCTGAGGGCTGTCCAAAGGCGGACGACGTCTGCGGTGCTTGGCCGAAAGCCGAAGGTCCTGCTCCTGGTCCCCCTTGCGCTGGCTGTTGCTGGCCAAACGGTGATGCTGTTGGCTGTGACGGCTGGCCGAAGCCAGGGGCTTGTTGGGCCTGCTGAGCGAAACCCGATGCCGGCTGAGCTGGCTGTCCAAAGGATGGCGTCCCAAAGGGATTGGGTCGTTGACCCAAGGCAGAGGGCTGGCCGAGGGAGCTACTCTGCTGTGGTCCTCCGCCGAATGGCGATGACGCGCTGGCCCCCGAGGCAAACGCATTCGCCTGGGCCGGTGCACCAGCACTGGGTCTGGGCCGCCTGCCCACGAGAAACTCCCCAAAGGGCGCCCCCTGAGACCCCTCGCGGCAAATATCATGTCGGTTGGGGTGTCGGTTCTCGCCGTCGATCGTGAAATGCGCCGCCTCTTGCACGTTGCGGAGGGCGGTTTCTATCTGTTGCTGCGCGTTTTGGTAGAGCTCCTGGGCTTGGCTGAGCTGCGACGAGTTAGCACATGCTCTCCTAGGGATAAGCACGCCATTCAGTTGGGAGACTCACAGCTTGCTGTTCGTTGCCCGCCGCCTTGCCCGCCATGTAATGGAGCCGCAGCTCCTCGAAGCTCTGCTCGCGGGGGTACCCTCCAAACAGCTGGTCCGGGGCGTCTTTTCCAGGAGCGTATGCGGACAGGATCCATTGCGGCTTCTCGGTCGTCAGGTCCTTTTCGATGGCGGATGGAGATACGCCGTACTTTGTGGCTGCGCTAGAGTCAGCATCTTGTCCCTCTAGCCTGCGACTGACGCCGCGGATGGGGGTTCATACGGAATGAGTCCTGGTTCCCTCCACTACTTGTCCCGCCGGCTCCTCCAGATAGGGCGCCGAAGCGGTTCTGCGGCTGGCTGCGGGCGGGGTGTTCAAATCGACAGTTGTCTGGACGGGTTCGAGGTCAGCTTTTCAGTCGCGACGAAACGGCGCAAAAGAGCCCAGACGCGGCCAGACAGTGCCTGTAACCTCCCCTGGAGCCAGAATTCCAAGCACGAGGCCGCAAGGGGCCGGGGACACGTACTGCCATACTTGCAAGTGCCCAGCGGGTAGAATTTACACAGCGCCATGACGGGCAGCCGCTCGATGCGAGGCGTCGTCGTCGGCGTCCGCGCCGTCGTCAGCGTCCTGGTCGTCGTCTGGATCGGCCTGGACTCGGTCACGTCATGTCGGGGGGCAAACGGGTGGGCGAGCAGCGGCGTCTCGCGGCGGAAGAATGGTGGCAGCGGCCGGTCGAGGGAGCGCTGCGGAGAGAGGGCGGATCGAAGTTGTGACGCGAAAAAGAACATTGGATCGTCCCTCCATCAGCCTTGCCAGCCTCGGGGTGCTACGATTCAGGTAGGTTCTGCCAGGCGTTGAGGAGCTCGGCTTTTAGCGCGTACGCGCTCGCCAAGGGGTACTGGGGGGGGGTTCGGTGGGGCTGCTTCAGGGCTCATCTCAGGCGGCTCAGCGCTGGGCTGTCCACGACCTGAACGATGGACATCTCGTCGAGACATAGACTGCTCTGACTGGTCTCACATCTATTTTCTGCCGCAGGGCATTGTTCAAATGCCTGGAGTCTGATCTGCTATCGTCTCGGAGCTTCCTCGCGGTGTATCAGCACTACGGCCTCTTCTCGCTCATCCGCCGACTCAACCTCTGGCTCCTTGAGCACAGCATGATGAGCATATATTGGCAAGCCTTGTTCAGAAGGCGTACAAAAACTCACTTCACGTAGTCACCGATCACATAATCCAATTCATGGTCTTCTCATACATACTCGAAGCTCAAGCTTGAACTCACTATTACAGCCATGAATGAGTGAGGTAGTTGAAGTGGATGTCATCAGCGCCCTCATCTCGCTTACACGCGTGGGACCCCGACCTCGACCGTCATGCTCGTAAATGGGATTTTCCAATTTTTTACTGTTTCTTCCAAATGTCCAGACATATCTACTCATATGCTACTCCGTACATCTCGTCGGCATTCAACCCAAAGCCAGAAGCTCGATAGTAATCGATACATGCCAGCCATTTGCGGGCCGCATCGCCTCGAGGCCGGCGACGCCTCTGGCCGTTTCTCAGACCTCAGGCCTTCTCGGCCCTGCGAAACTCCACCATGGGGCCCTTTTTGGCGCTGGTGAAGGTGTCGACGAGCTGGAACTCGCTCTCGCGGTGGCGCCCCCATTCCAGGTCCGCGCGGCCCTCGCCCGGGTCCACGACGCCGACGGCGCGCCGCAGGTCGTACAGGTACAGCGTGCGCGCCAGCGTGGTCGACATCTCGGCGTAGGCGAGGCCCTTGCCGATGCAGCCGCGCGGGCCGATGCTGAAGGGGCAGAAGGCGCTCTGGGCGCGGGCCGTGTCGTCCTCGGTCGTCTGCTTGCCCGTCAGGGGGTTGACCTCGCCGCTGAGCCAGCGCTCGGGGGCGTAGCCGTAGGGCACGGGGTAGTAGGCCTCGTTGTGGTGGATGGTGTAGTGGGGGGTGCCGACGACGGTGCCTGCGGGCAGGGTCTCGCCGTCGATGGTCATGCCGCCGGGAAGGACCTCGCGCGGGAGGATGCCGCCGACCGACGGGGACAGGCGCATGGCCTCGTCGATGCAGGCGCGCAGGTACGTGCAGCCGCCGAGGGCCGGGCCGTGGACGATGTCCTCGACGTCGCTGAACCGGCCGCGGATCTCCTCGGTGACGCGCTTGAGGGAGTGGGCGTTGCGGACGAGGTAGAAGATGGTGGCCGCCATGGCCGTCGAGGTGGTGTCGGAGCCGGCGATGATGCTGCGCAGACATGTCAGCGTCTTCTCTCCCCCTCCCACGATGATGGCCTTCCGACTCACAGCAGGTTGGACTCGCCCCAGAGCTCGGGGGTGGTGAAGCCCTGGCCCGTCTCCGGGTCGCGGGCCTTGAGCAGGTAGTAGAAGAAGTCGCGGCGGTCCGTCTCCTCGCCGAGCTTGGTGCGCTCCGTCAGCTGGCTCTTGCTGTAGGCCATGTAGCGGGCGCGGCCAGCGGCCAGCTTGGGGAAGAGGAACCGGTCGATCTTGAGCTTGTCGACGATGGGCATGGTGCCGCAGATGAGGTGGCGGGTGGTGGCGGCCTCGACCAGCTCCAGGGCGAAGCGGTTGTCCGGGCGCTCGAGCATGTGGAAGGCCTTGCCGAAGCTGAGGTCGCCGAGGATGTCCATGGCTAGGTAGTTGCACCAGTCGCTCATGTTGCGCGGGCGCGACCAGCCCTTGGCGTCGGGCCCGCCGTCGCTGAGGCCGACCTGCTCGCAAAGGGTGCGCACGTTGCCGAGGATGTAGCGCTGCATCTCCTTCATGGCGCTCTCGGAGAAGGCGTGCGAGAGGACGCGGCGCTTGCGGGCGTGCACCTCCTTGTCGCGCGTGTTGTGGGTGTTGGCCGCCGGGTGCACGAAGGCGTTGTAGAACTCGGCCTTGCGCACGTTGGAGCGGAAGCCGTAGATCTCCTTGAGCGCCTGGCTGGAGTTGAAGGAGACGGAGTTGGGGCCGAAGCGGACGGCCTTGCCTGGGGATGCGGTCAGCGGGCGGCGACTCGGTGAGGCTCCATGGAGGTGAGGTCCGACGTACCATACTTCTGGTGCATGCGCCAGAACTCAAGGTGGCGGTCGCCCTTGTAGGCGTGGTAGAGCTGGTACGCATCGGTGATTTTGGCGAGCAGCGGCCCGGGGTACTTTGCCAGCGGGTGGAAGAATATCCTGTACACGACGAGGCCGAGCGTCTGCGGGCGCGTCAGCGTTGTCATCATCGTCATCATCATGCGCCGCCACCACCACCAACAGACTCCCCAGGCGTCACCTCCGCCACGACTTCACAGCAGTTTGAATCCGCCATCCAGTTCATCCGCATTCACGTCGCGCGCGCAGGGAAACTCACATAGAGAGCACCGCCGCCGAGCAGCAGCCCCAGGTAAATCCACAAGTGTCCCAGATCAAGCTCCATGGTTACGGCGGTCACATGGGCACTCGGACGGTGAGGAAGATGAAGAGGAGGAGGAGGGGACGCGGAGGCAGGACACGGCGGCCACGTTTAAAGACAAACACCACGCCTCCACCACGCAAAGCATGCCGCCGTCCATCCCACGCTTACCTCGCCCAGCCGCGTCGCTGACGGGCCTGGCGCACCTGTAAGAAGACGCCGATTGGCGATGCAGGCGGCTTTCCGCGGCACAGAGGCTTATCGAGTGCGCCGGCTAGGCTCGGGGCTGTCCCGTCGAGACTGTTGTGCCCTGGGCCGTGTTGTGACGGCTAGGGCTTTGTCGTCATTTGCGGCCCGGAGGGTGCGGGCTCCGGGGATGGGGGCTGTGGAGAGGGAGACTGTGGGGGAGGCACGGCACTCCACTGCCTCTCCGTTCCTCTGCAATGAGAGCATCGCTATTTTTCAGCCATGGGGTTCGGCGTCTCAATAATGCGGTACGGAGCCGACGACGCAGACTCGCCGGGCGCAGCGACAGACGTCACCATGAGCAAGGCTTTACGAGTACCCCTCGTCCATGTGATACGGTGATACGGCGCCTACGCACGTTCCCGTAATATGGAGCCCAGGCCCGTATCGGCGCGTGACCTTGATTTTAAGCCGTCGTGGGAACGATTCCGCCTCCGTTCCGCTGAGGGCCCGGAGGCAATTGTGGGGATCCGCCGGCCACACATCCCACTCCGAGCATCTCTACCCGAAGCGGATTGTTGAGCGCTTGCCTGTGTGTTATCGCTGGCACTGCCGTTGGTTCCGCGGCGTCATCGTCCCGACTGAGACATTGCTGGTGCGGCCTCGAGGAGGCAATGTTGAGCAGAAGCAGGACTGCACAGATGTCCGTATGCATGTATGTATCCAACGTGGTTCGTCACCAGTCCATATATATAGGCGACTCGCAGCTCTGCGCAAGACGTGACAGACAGAAACAAGACAAACTCTTACACGACATGCGCCATACAATCGCAACCCGTATTGCCTCGAGTTCAAGCCCATCCCGACGCCGTGTCCTAGAAACAATGGGACACTATTACACGTATTGTATCCGGCCTACATCAACGCCGGCCCGCCGACGTGCTTCCTCCATTAAACCCCGCTGGCTGCTTCGAAACGGCGGAGCCTCGCCGCCGAATGCCGCCCTTGGTCGCCGTGACGCCGCTCGCTCGTTTCCAATCGAGGAGCCCATGATGGCCCCAGCCCCGGGCCACACTTTGAGCGCCTCACCGACAGGTAGCCGTGCGCAGGGCCATGTCCACATCGCGACGCCGGAAGCCCGGCGTGCGCCCCAGAGATGTCGACTTCTTCAGCAAAGCTGCTACAGTCAGCAAGAATGCACCGTAGACTGGCCTGGGTCGGGGGGGGTCCCACCTGGAATAAATCGTGACACGTTGACCCATACCTGCGAAGCCGACTTGGCCTCGGCGGCCGTCGGGGGTGGGACGAGCAGGTTGACGTTCTTCTCTTGAAGATAGCACTCGAGGACCTGCATGTCGAACCAGTCCCCGTCGAGCTCCTCCTGCACGTCTGTCGAGAACAGGGACAACGGGACCAGGACGGTCCGCCAGTGCGGTGACTTCTGCGGATACAGAGCCGTGGAGGACGCTTCCGTCGCGGACCAGACGTAGTGCGACCCGGCGCCGCCCAGGTGGAAGAAGGGCATCATCTCGGTCCACTCCTCGTCCAGCCGCTTCCTGCTCGCCTTGGCGTGCAGCGCGGCCGCGAAGAACGACGTCATGCGCCCGCGGTCCATGACGGTGAAGAGGAGGCGAAAGTGCCGCCGCAGACACTCCACGGGGGTTGCCGGGTCGGCGAGGGCCAGGTAGCCGCGGTAGACAATGGCCATGTGCAGCCGGTCCATGAACGCGGAGTACCCCATCTGGGGGTTCGCCAGCGACTGCGGGGCGGACGCGCCGGCAGGGCACTGGCCGCCCAGCAGACAGAGGTCCATGTCGAGGAGCGGCAGCGGAGGACCGCACAGCGGCACCGGCGACGGGACTCGCTCCAGCAGCTGGGGGGCCATCATCGTCGGCAGCTTCTCGTCGCCCGAGGAGGTGCGGTGGGCCTCGGCGCCGTCGTCCCCCGCCTCGTTGCTCGACGCCGTGGCCAGGAGCAGGCACGTCTGGATGGTCTCGCGCAGGGAGCCCGTCAGGACGGCGTGCGGCGCCAGGGCGCCGGAGCGCACCAGCTCGTCGCTGAAGGAGATGATGGTGGCGCTCATCTTGTCCACGGCCGACTCCAGGTGGGCGATGCGGTGCGTCAGGGATGAAACATACGACTCCTTGCGCGAGCGGTAGGCCCGTTGCGCCACGCGGAGCTGTCTGCGACGTCGCTACGGGGTCGCGGCGCGCGTTAGCCGCCAGGGTCGGGAGGA
>JALHCA010000324.1:0-24986 GCA_024340505.1 Tolypocladium nubicola
GATTTGTTTGATCTGATAAAAATTTAGATCTGAATTGAATTGATTGATCTGATTGATATGACTGATTGTTAATCTGATCTGACGGCAGCGCTGTGCTGGATCAGTCTTTAAAGAGTTTTGTTTCGCTCGAGAAAGAGCTGTCCGTTTATGACACGCTGAAGTCCAACCCCCATCCAAACATTGCACGACGACTTGAAACCGGCCACGCCGATTGCGTGTTCCTCGAGCGTCTGGAGCCACTGGAAGACGTGTGGCCTAGGTCGACTGAATCGGATCGGCAACGGTGGGCGCTGGAACTGCTCGACGCAGTACGGTGGCTGGAGCAGCTGGGTTGGGTACATGGCGACCTGGCAGTGCGCAATCTCGGAGTCGACAGCGTAAATCGCTTGAAGATTTTCGATTTCGGCTCTGCCATAGCGAGCTCACACGAATATTTCGCGGACGATGTGCAAAGAGACCACTTTGATCTTGCAACGTGTCTACATTTCATCCTTTCGGGACATGATCCTCTGGCTGGGCTTCATTCGCATGCCGAGGTGGAAAGAGCACGAACGACATTGTCCGCTGGCGAAGGGAGCATTGGTAAAGGGGCAGAAGTCATAGCCGACGTCATCCAGGATGGCTGGACCGGGCGCTCTTCATCTGGAACATTCGACGGAGTCTTTCAGAAAGCTTGCAGCATCCTTGGAGTCCTGGATCGGGGCGCAATAACGGAGGGCCAGGACTCTTTCTATAGAAGCCTTGAGTCACGCTGCAGGGATTGGCTGCGACGTTGCCCGCGAGATCCTGCGTGGCAGGAAGTCGCGGATTACGTTCTGGCATGTAAGAAGGTTGGGCACGATGCCGACTTGAGCATTTGGCGATGATTGATATATGTCGGTTAAAGGATATGCTGTCCTTCTAATAAATGGAGGTACGCTATTGAAGCAATGAGCGGAATCATCTTAGCCATCGGTTTAGACCCCATCGTTTCCATTATCAGTCTAGCATTATATACCCAATAACCAGTTAGGCTCGACTAACAACTACGTGAGACCAATGTTTTCTGCGTCATTGACAGCCACTGGCGGCGGGACACGATGGCTATGCGATAAATTGGCAGGCTGTCTCACAACCTGGGCATCCAGGGACAGCGCCAAGATCCTGGCGACTTTGTACATTCATGAATCCATGCACAAATTCGCCACTGCCTACTACATCTGCTAGGGCGCGCATTCAATTTCTCATTAAACCGTTTGGCCAAACCGATAGGCTTCCCTTGATGCTTGTGCCGCGAATATGAGCGTTGGCTGCTAATTGTTGTGGACGATTAACATAGTGGGGACCCAATTTTCTCTGAAAGAGAAATGTAGTTGGTAGGAAGAACCGTTGGTTGCCACAATAGTTAGTCTCCGCTAGGTCCAACCGACGGGTAGAATGATGAGAGTGAGCGTTCGTGGCCGCACTGGCGGCATTTTCCAGGCTTGATTTGTCACCCGATGACCTTAATCGGCATGGCAGCTTGGTCAGCGCATTCTTATCCCAACCTATAAACGCCTTGATCCGACTTTGCAAGGAAGCCTGGTCCATCTAGTGGCACGTCGAAAGAGTTCGTGGTCTGTTGGTTCGTCCCCCTTTGCGGCTATTATGGTGTTATCCACTAATACTGTGGAGTGACGTGCCTAATAAAGGAGAATGGAGCGGGGTGAACATTAACTATATATCCTTCCGACGTCAACAATGCACCATAAACCGACGGCTGAGTAACGTTTACAAGTTACACTGCTTCACCATGAACACCAAGAACCACATGCTGGGCTACATCTCTAAAAACCCTGGCAGCAACGCATCAAAGGGTCCTGGTCTAGCCAACCTGGAACTTCTACCATTACAAGCTAGGCAACCACGGCTTGCCAGACCAGTGCCACTTCAGAGCAACCACGGCATCAAGGATGAGGATGGCATTGCCGCCACACTTTTCCGAAAGGCACTTGGCGCAATACCGCATTTGCCATGAATGGCATGAGCCAGCCTCTGGGATATGCGTTGGGCTTGGTGCTAGGCGGCATCTTCACCGACACCATCGGTTGGAGGTGGGCGTACTACATGATGGCCGTCATCAACTTCTGCCTCTCAACAGCTTCAATCTGGTCATTGCCCTCGGTGAAACCACAGTCGGAGAAGAAGTGGACTCGCCGCCTTGCCGAGGACATAGATTGGGTGGGAGCTGTGATCATGAGTGTCGCTCTTGGTCTGTTGCTGTTTGTCTTGGCTACAATCACGACATCTTACCAGAGCATTAGCGACGCTCAGAACATTGCTTTGCTGGTCACATCACTTGTCCTCCTGACGGCTTTCCCCTTCTGGATGAACTACCAGACCAGAAACAAAAGGCCAGCACTTATTCCGAACAGTCTTTGTAACAAGGCTTCGTTCACTTCTATTTGTGTGTCAGTCTTCTTCTGTTGGGCGTCTCTGAATGGAATCGAATACTTTACTACGCTTTAGTAAGTCTTCTATGCTCCTCCACAAGACCGAGCGAAGTAGAGCTAACAAACTAATAGCTTCCAGCAAGTGCAAGGGCTGCCGGCCTTGCAGAGCTCTATCCGCTTCCTCCCTCATGTCGTCATGGGCATTTGTGTCAACGCAGCGACAGCATATCTCATTTCACGCGTCAAGATTCGGACTCTTGCCGTGGTCTCTGCTGCGATTACCATGATAGCACCACCCCTTATGGCGACTGTCAAGGTAGGCGAGAACTACTGGCATGCTCCGTTCTGGGCTTTGTTCCTCTCACCGGTAAACCCTGATGGTACGTCTTGCTGTTAATTTCTCATGCTCATCGTGCAACGTCTTAGCATTGTCGTTCTCTGACATGTATCTAGTTCTCTTCACGGTGTCCAACCTCGTCATCTCCGACGCATTTCCAAAGGATATGCAATCGCTGGCAGGAGGTGTCTTCAGCGAGGTCTCACAGTTCGGTAATTCAGTTGGTCTTGCTGTCACTGCGGCCATTGCCGCGTCTGTTACTGAGCACTCGGGTGTTCGAGACCATAGAGATGCCTTGATGGAAGGCTTCCGAGCTGCCTTCTGGACTACATTTGCTAGCACGGCGATTGTGGTGGTAATTTGTTTCTTTGGGTTGAAGAGAGGGGGTTTTGTCGGGAAGAAAGATGAGTAAGAGGACTGCCTAGGCATAGTAGCACTGAACTTGTTGGCCTGGTGGTGTGTATGCTGTTACTTCGTACTCTTCTCTTTTGTCTCTATCTGTGCAACGAAGTATTGACAAATCCTAGCAGCCAGCAGGAGGCATGTGAGCAGGACATGCATAGATCATGCAGCACGCGGATGTCCCGTGGCCGGGCCAGACGGGATGGGTTTCCGTAGGAGAATATATATAGAGTAGGGGCGTTACAAACTTGCCGGTTGAGACAGCGTGCTGCCAAATAAGTTCCATGCATGTGGGAAGCAGCAAGGAACCTCCGTGGCGGATGAGCCATCACGCTCACTCTTCCCACTCATCTCTGCCATACTTGACGACATCGGCCTGCTCGAGGACCCAGTACTTGGACGGCGCCTTACCCTCCTGCGCAAGGCGCACAGCCGCCACCGCCGCCCTTCCAATCACCTTCTGGTCCTGACCTAAAGTCAAGGTCAGTTATCTGGGACTAATCAGCCGGAGAAACATACCTATCCAGTCCTGCAACGACGGGCTGATCCAGTGCAGGCTTCCGATGAGCTTCTCGAGGAACGGCGCCTTGGGCGTCTCCCTCTCCCCGAGGATCATACCAGGCCTCAGGATAATGGCCTGCTCAAAGTCCAACTCCCTGATGGCATCCTCAACGCCCACCTTCATCTTGCTGTACGGCACGTACCCGCTCAGCAGACCCCTCGTTCCCGCGCTGGAGACGAAGACGTAGGTCTCGACGCCGGCCTCCTTGGCGGCCTTGGCGTTCTCGATGCACAGGTCGTGGTCGATCTTCCACTGGTTCTGGATCCCGCCGGCCGCAGCCCGGGTCGTGCCCACGGCGTTGAAGACAATCGAGGGCTTGGGGCTGAGGCCAGAGATCATGCCGCCCCAATTCGACGTGTCGGCTTCCTGGCTAGCCTCGAGCTTCGGCGATTGGGCCTTTGGTAGGCGCCGTGAGATTGTCTTGACGGAGATGAACGCATCGCTGCCGAGGAGTGCGCTTAGGATGTGGCTCCCGACGGCGCCGGTGCAGCCGAACACTGCTGCTGTGGTCATGTTGAAAGGTACCTACGTAGAGTGATTGTGGGGAGACGAGCCCAGAGTCGATATGGTTTTAGCCTCGAACCTCCAGGGTGGATTACGTTATCCGCCTTAACGAATAGATTCTACCCTGTTTCTGAGTACGTCCACAGTATTTACACAAGCCGATAGGCAATGTCTATTCACAGGAGCCAATGGGTTTCACGAGACTTGGATAACACCACCACCATCTGTGGGCACCTACCGCGCCCGACTGTATTTGCTATTCATGACTGCTTCATCTTCCTTCCTGGCACCGACGTATTTAGCCATCTACTCCTGCGCATCCATCTTCTCCTTCAATGACCCAGCCAAGGCACGAGTCTCATCCCCGAACCGCTCATCCCCCGCGATGAACGACAGCTGTTCCTTCCACTGCCCCCAATTCTGCATGGTCCATGCCTCGCCAGCATTCGCCTTGCACTGCTCGTACACCCACCTGCGGGCCTGGTCCGGTACCAGCCACTGCGACGCAGCTACAAGATCGCCCGCAATCCTACGTGGACCACCATCCTTGCGTTCCTTGAGATCCGGATACGTATTTGCCGAGGGCACGATGTAGGATAGTGCAGATACGGCGCTGCAATCGATCAGGTCCAACGTCGTGAGACGTGCAATGAAGGTTTGGAGGTTTCGCCAGCGGAGTTGGAACTCAGAGCCGGGTATTTCTACTTCAGAGAAAGGATATGCGAATTCTGCGAACAGTCAGCTTCAGCGCTTCATTGGTGAGGGATGGATGGCATACCCTCAGCTTCTCGTTGGAACCTCTGCGCCAAATACACAGTCGCAGGGGTGCCAAATGGCCATAGTGAACGCGTCTTATCCAAGACGGGCTTGTCTGAACTGTCATAGCTCAGATCAGGTACCTCATGCTTTGGCAAATCCTTGAGCGCCTGAATGAACTCAATGAGCGCATTTTGCGCATCGTGATCGGGAGGATAGGCGGAGCACACTCTTGCGATGCACCCGACGATCATATCAACATGTCTCGAGGGACTAGGGCCAACGAGGTACAAGCTATCTTTCTCTTCCTGGGTGAGCTCGCGGTCCTTGATCTGGAGGAATCGCGTGTTGGCTTCGCTGGTGACCCATTCGTCAATCTGGGCTGCGGCCTGTGACGGCGGTGTAGTTTGGGTAATGACACCGTTGAGAATTTGCTTGTATGCGAGGTCCTCGGCATCATCGTCTCCGTCAAAGAGCCGAGGGTCGAGAGGGGCAGCGTTGGCGTCTTGTGCGGCCATGGCGGTGATCCTGATTTACTATGATGGTGTGAGAGTAGAATAGATGGCGGAAAAGGATTTGCAGATGATGTCCAGCAGATTCAAATGGTGGTCAGCTTTGACAGATCTAAGAATTAATGTCTGGTGGGGATTGCATCCGACCAGGCACCAGCACCAAGAACATGCAGACACTTGCCCATGCACGTGTCAGTCAGCCAACGACCAATACGCGTCATCGTGGTCAGCATTGGGAACAGCGGTGCACAGCCCAGAATAATGAAGGGATCCCAATCCACCACGGAGGCTATGTCCACGGGGGCTATGTAGTTGTCAAAATGGTCTATTGGGTCGAGGCTTTTGCCTGCATTTGACAGGTCGATAATGCCGCAGCTGACGGCAACTAATGTTCCCATGGTACTCCCCACGAGTACATGTGCATGGACAGCAGCATTGACACATTTAATCCACGAATGCATGAATCCTCCGTCAGACTTGGAATCAAGTTTCTAGATGCATGAGGGGCTGAGTCAGCCCGCACAGGTTGTATTGTACCAGGCAACAGGTGAATATCGACCCATCTCGGCTTGTGACGGCGGGGACTCGCTGTCAGCGAGATCAGCTGTAAGCTCAAGTGCCGGCCCCCAAGCGCTCCTGTCATATTTTGGCTCACTCATTAAGTGCCTCCTCTGAGCTTCAAGATACTTGTGACAGTCGCCTGGATACCTTGAGTTGGATACCTCACGTCATCAATATACTCGAGTAGAATCGCTACGATCTCATCAAAATGGTTATCGTCGACAGGCTGTCAAGTTCTTCAACCGTACCTGCATGTCTCGGGGTTATTCTGAAGCTAACAGTAGTGGCATGCGAGAGCCGGAAGAGATGACTGCAGGAATATCAATCGCCAGTGAGATTTTAGTAGGTCCGGGAACCCCGAGTCTCTTGCCTCGTGTCGCAGAGGAACCTCCAAGACTTGTCACGCTGCACGGCCTCACTGCACCATCGCATGATTCTAAATAGGTTGTAGTGCATCCTGCATCGTAAGCTGAGCCCTGTCTCGGTTATTGGAGACCCTGTAATATTGATTATCGTGCATCGCGTCTGATATACGGAGGAGGTAAGAGTTGACACGATGTGTATTGCCTTGTATGAGCGGCAGGTATATTAAGGTGTCCATTTCTCGGCCAGACAGCTTGCAGTTCGTCTCCTCATCATTACAACTTTCTACTACCAGTTCTTTTATTCCCATCAAACAGTCAAAATGAAGTTCCTCACTGCCATCTTTGCTGCAGCCGTCTTGAACGCTCATGCTCTCGCTGCCCCCGTCGAAGCTGATGGTGTCAGCCTGGAAGAGCGCGCTCCCGTAAGTTCGCCATGCTCTGCTCCCTGGAAAACTTGTTGTAGCCTTTGCAATGTTAACTTGCCTTCAGATCGTCACCTGCAAGCCCAAGCTCAACGGCAGGAATGAAAAGATATTCAAGGTCGACGTAGCCACTGCTCAGGCCCAGGCCAGGAAGGCTGGCTTGACCACCGGCAAGAGCGGCGATCCCCACCGTTACCACAACGGAGACAACATCAACTTCGGTGTCCACAACTGTGACAAGAAGGGCGCCATCCTCTGGGAGTTCCCCATCTACTGGGTTGGCAAGAACAACGAGTGGCAAAAGGACGTCAAGACGGACAAACAGAAGGGCGGTGCTACTCCTATCCGTGTGGTTTATTCCAACAGCAACGGGGGTGTTCAGTACTGTGGTGTTATGACCCACAGTGAGGTTAACGACAAGAACCAGGGATTGAAGTTCTTCCAGAAGTGCACTTAAGCTTTAGTATAGCAGCTATACGGAGTATGCACTGGTTACTAGGATCAAGTTGCACGCTTGAGCATTGTATTAGCAGCAGAGGCCGTATTCTGGAGTGTTTGTTCTCTTACAAGCATATAAAGTTCAAGGACCATTCGTTGTCTGATTTCCCGAAATAGCATGCCTGGTCATCGGCTTCTTCCTTAGATGTCAACGTAGTCAATGCATGTATACTGCTCTCCAGGCTACCTCATGAGTGGTTCAGGGGGCCAGTTGACGACAGGTCTAGGCACAGGGTCCGTAACCACGCCAGAACAAAGCGTTGACATAGCAGTCGGGCAGCACAAGCGCCCAGAGCTTGCCGAGCATGCAACTAGCCTAATACTTACTTCTTATGGATTAGAAAGAGGCTACTGGATCATACGTCTACTAGTTGAAGAAACTTCGTCTTTTATAGCTCTTCTGTACCCTACAGTAGACTCATGCTCTTCAACTGTTGCTTATGCCCCTTTGCGAAGTATAATGTCTTTGTACCGCATCTTTGTAGCGCTATTTAGAGCTTGTTTGATGCTACTACGGACAGCGATTGTAATTGCGCGAAGTAGAAGAATATGAAGCGAGATATATATCGAACAAGTCCAAAGGGGCGTAACGATAGATGATCACAGAGAGCCTGCTGCTGATATGAAGAGCGGAAGAGAACGAGGAACGATATATAGAGCGCCATCTCCTCTCAAGCTCCTCGAAAACGGCCGAGCTGCACTAATTGTATCTGCACCGTTAGCAGAGTTGTGTGTGAATGACCCGACCAAGGGAAGTGGTGTGGGCCGGCGACGTCGGGGCTCAGGAAGCCACGAGTTTGGCAGTGTGGGCCGCGACACTATCCATAGCTTTATTGAGAAGCCCAGAACAGGTCTCCGTGATATTTATAGCAGGCTGTTAGCGTAGAGACTTGGTGCGGAGTAGTGTGAAGACTCCAATACTCGGCCATACACCGCGACTCTATTTGACGTTCCGGATTTAGCCATGGTATTTCAATTGATGCAAAGGAATCAGCCTGACGTACTTGGCATGATGTGGTTATTCGGTACCCAGTTGCTATAAACTAGTTGGGAACGCTTCTGCCATGCATTCATACTTTATGTCCCCCACGTCCCCACGACCCTTTCGTTGCTGGTGAAGCCTCCCCCCACCTAGCCCACATTCAACCTCGCCGCCATCGGGTGTTCCGATGCTCTTCACATCAGCTAACCCTCAAACCCCATCTCTACATCATCACTACGCTAATTCCTTGTCCACTTCCTGACCGGCCATCTCCTTTACTGCATACCATCATGCCGTCCGACATACTCTTCCTGTCTCCCACGGTCATCACCGGCGATGAAGGCGCGGAGCCCTTCATCGCCGACGTCCTGGTTTCCGACGGCCTCATTGCCGAAATCGGGGCTCCGGGTTCTGTAGAGGGTCGCTCGGCGAGGCGCATCGACGCAAAGGGCCATTATCTCTCACCAGGCTTCATCGACATGCACGCTCATTCCGATCTATACCTTCTCACTCATCCGGACCACGAACCAAAGATTTCCCAGGGGTGCACTGTAAGTCCGAGAACAAGCTCCACCTTCTGACCGTTTGGCCCGTTATATTCACTTCTGATGCTCTGCCCAGACCGAAGTCGTCGGCCAAGATGGCATATCCTATGCGCCAATCCGCAATCCGCACCAACTCCAGGCCATTCGGGATCAGATTGCGGGCTGGAACGGCAACCCGACAGACGAGGAGTGCCAAACGAACCACAAGGGCGTCGGCATGTTTGAGTGGCAGACGGTCGGAGAGTATTTGGAGTGCTTGGAGCGGAACCGGACGGCGACGAATGTCGCCATGTTGGTGCCGCAGGGCAACTTGCGACTGCTTGCGTGTGGGCCGTATGACACTCCCGCGACAGCCGACGAGATTCAAGATCAGGTTCAGCTCTTGCGGGAGGCCATGGACCAAGGCGCAGTGGGCATGTCTAGGTGAATCTTGCCTCTTGTCCGACGATCGAAGCCATTCTGACTCTATTCGCAGCGGCCTGACGTACACGCCCGGCATGTATGCCTCTACGTCTGAGCTCGCTGTTCTCTGCAAGGCCCTGGCTGCCGAGTATCCCGGCGCATTCTACGCCCCTCATCACCGAAGCTATGGCTTCCGTGCCATTGAGAGCTATGCCGAGATGCTGGAACTAGGGCAGACCACAGGATGCCCCGTCCGTACGTCGACGCCATGCCCATCTTGTGGACTTGTGGCCTTCCGATGGATATCATCGCTGACGCATTCAGATCTCACACACGCTACGCTCAACTTCTCGGAAAATAAAGGCAAAGCCCCAGTCCTGCTCTCCATGATTGACAAGACCCTCGCGCAAGGCGTAGACATCACGCTTGATACCTATCCTTACCTTCCCGGATGCACTACCCTCGCTGCCTTGCTGCCCAGCTGGGCATCTGCCGGTGGGCCATCCGAGACGTTGCAGCGATTGGAGGACGCAGAGACGAGAGAGAAGATACGGGTGGCCGTCGAGGTGACGGGGTGTGACGGTGGCCACGGGATACCAACCAACTGGGACGAGATTCAGGTGGGTTACCCTGCTGAATATGTCTCTAATGCGTTGATCAATTAATCGTCCCGTCTCACAGATCGGCACCACGAGCGACCCGTCTCTGGTGTCCTACTCTGGCCGCCGAGTGGGCGAGGTTGCTCGCTCGCTCGACAAGCCGCCAATTGAAGTATTCTTTGACATCCTGCAAAAGGACCGGCTCGCGACGAGCTGCCTCATGCACATCGGCAATGAAGAGAATGTGAGGCAGATTATGCAGCATCGCGTCCATATGGGCGGTAGCGATGCGATCCTGCACGGGAAGACGCTTCATCCTCGAGCCTACGGCACCTTTACTCGCTACCTGGGTTAGTTACGATGGCCTCTGTTACTGCACCGTCACCGTTCTGCGTGCGCTAACTTTCCAAGGCCACTACTCTCGCGACCTCGCCATCTTCCCCCTGCCCGCCATGATCGCCCATCTCACCTCGCGGCCGGCCAAGCGTCTCTCCGTCTATCCGCACCGCGGCCTGATCGCCAAGGGCTCGGCGGCGGATCTTGTGCTGTTCGACCCGGAGGCAATTCAGGACATGGCGACGTTTGAGGAGCCAAAGCTGCCGAGTCGGGGGATCAGGTTCGTCCTGGTGAACGGAGAGGTGGCACTTGATGAGGGCATGATGACGGGTGCGAGGGGTGGGAAGACATTGAGAAGGATGAAGGATGGCACAGTCGCGGCGAGGGGTCAGCAGTAGCGAAGAATATGGAAGGTGAACGAAATCGCATGTCATAGCCCGTTGATCGGCGTAAGCTTCCTTACGGCAGCCGTACACAAAGAACTGTTTCTGCACATCCAACCTATCGCGGCACAGCGGGCTCTCGACATGCGGAGATCAAGGCTCTGAAGGATTCAGGGAGTCAGGCATAGTCAGGCACCGATGGCTCTCATTCACTCGCAGCCACGCCCTCTTCCGGATCATACGGAACCCGTCTTAGTTGTATTCTGCCGCAATTCAATTTCCGATTGGCAATGCCTGAAACCTCACCAAGTCAAGTCCCACGCGACACAAGCCCAGCCCAGCCCTGACATTCTTGGCTGACATTTGCCCCATCCAGACCACCATCCTGGTGTCCTCACACGGAACCTCATGCGAGCTCCGGGAAGGCGTCACATGTCGTTTCTCTCTCGCCCACGATCATGCTGTATGCAGTTTCGGCATACTGCTTGGCAGCTGGGCAGAGTTCGGGGGCGAGCTGCTGGTAAGCCTTGAACAGATTCAAGAAAGCCCATGGCGTGACGCTGTTTGACAAGCCCCACTGCTTGACCTCGAGTTGCGAAGGCCTTGCGTCCCCAATGGGCGGACATGCAGTGATACTGTATCCTAGTGCCTCCAAGCCCTTGACAATCATCTTGACGGCCTCGGCTGGCTGGTGAGTTGCGAGCAGATTGGCGCCCAATGCGAAGTATGGCTCACAGAGATCCAACCGAACAGTTCTGGTCTCCGCCACCGGGTAAGTTCCCTCGAGTTGCTTGAGTACCCGCCGAGCCTTGGAAAAACTGGTCGCCTGTAGACTCCCCAGAGCCTTTTTGAGATCTCCAGAGAGCATCCTGCGTCTCTGAAGGGCCGCCTTAGCCGTCACCTTCCTGTCTATGCACAGCTCGCAACCGCACATGAAGCCCCAGTTGCGGAGCTGCTTCTGTACCTCCTCGTACGAGTCCAGGGGAATAGGCGACTGATAGCAAAAGGCAAGCTCGGTGCCTGCCGGGAGGTCCCGCGTCGCACGGACAATCTGCATGTCTCCAATAAAGGAGCGACGACAATTGCCGAGGCAGGAATGATTGATGCGGGAGGCCAGCAACCAGATGCCGCACGTAGTGTAGCTGCGCCTCTCTCCGCCCTTTTTGTTCGTCTTGTCGGTGTCTTCGTCTAGAAACGACGCGCGACTAGTCCTTGGAGCACCGAATGCGTTGAGGGATATGATTTTCGCCACTAGAAACCTAGATCAGCAATATCAGCTATTCCACTCCTTTCTCTACCGAGCGGGATAGATGTTCACTCACGAATCGACCACTGGAAACCCATCAGACTCCGAGGCTGGTGCCGCAGCGTAGTCTCCATGGTGCAGGTCTCCAAACAAGTGCAACAGCTGGGGGTTATGATACAGCTTCTGCACAATCTGCGTCAGGAGGTGAGCCTGACCACCCACTGTCATCCTCTTGGTTTCCATGTTCATCAGTACGGTGTGGCACCTTGCGGGCTGGTCGTCGCCCGCATAGCTGTATGCGAGCGCCTTTTCGCAGACAAGCAGCTGGCCGGCAGATACCGGCATGGTGGTGAAGAGTCCCCGGTCCCGGCCAGGCGATTGGCGTACCTCGACGGGCGCTGAAAAGGTAGCACAGTCGACGAGCGGAGGCGTCATACTGGCTTGCTTATACATCTGGCGGAACGCGTACTCGCCCGTCTGCTGCTCGTGCAGTCTTGCCCTGACGCGGTTCATCTCTGGCTTCACGGCCTCGTTCTCGGGGAACGACCCTGCAAGTGTCTGCAGCCTTTCTAGACACCGCGCGAAACTGCCCAGTTCGTAGAGTGCGCGTGCCTTGCGAAAGAGTCGTTTCTCAGACGGCAAAGCAGCGTCGCTGCCCTGGATAGCATCCGACAGGGCTTTCTCTGGACGTCCAAGCTTGAGGTTTGCCAGCGAGCGATTGAGGTAGGCGAGATGCGCATCCTCGGGTGTCTCTGCAGTGCTGATAGCAGACGAGTATCTGTAATCATGTTAGCAGGATGCCGTCAAGTACTCAAATTGATAACCCAAATCTGCACACATATCACGCCAAGTGGGACACGAATTGAATAGAAAGGCTTACAAGCGCTCTGCCTCCGCCCAGCTCTGATTCTGTACAGCTTCGTTTCCCTGCATCCGGATGCTTTTGCTGTTGTCGTTCAAAGTCAACGCTGGGTTCCTCCATTCCGGCGGGATGCGCTCGTCAGTGTCCTCCAGCCAGATGATGTCGCTGACATGGTCAACCCTCAACGAGTATGACCCGTCTGTGGCGCATTTGAAGAAGGGCTCTTTGAGGATGCAGATGCTGCCGGGCTGCAAGGTCTCCTTGGCGGGTACCACCGACTCCTCTGGCTGATGGTAGAGCTGGAGCAGTACGGCTGTACCCTGCTCGTCTTCGACAATAGCCATCACGGCTGTCATGCGGTTTGGGGGTGTCCGGACGCGAACCAGAGTCCTGGTTCCGCGATGATGCGTTTCGAGTCTCATCTCGGAAATCATGATCGGTTGGAGCTCGCTGACAGAGCGAGCACAAGGAATATAGGGTAATGGGACTTGCGATGTGGCAATGGTGTTGTTGCCCGAGGGCTCCGAGCGGATGGTCGATGCATATAGCTGCATCATTTGTTTCGAGACCAGCTGCTCCGGGGGAGGATGGTCTCGCACCATTTGACCCTTTCTTCGACTTGCTCGCTCCGCAACGTCTTGAACCCGTTTCAGGTAGGCGACATAGTCACTGACATCGGATACATCTCTAATGTCCATCTTGAGACAGATGTTTCGTACAAATGTTGGATAGTCCTTTGATGAACCGACGGGGAGCAGCGCCAGCGACGTCTTCGTCGCTCGGGAAAGAAAGTCGTGTAAGGATACCTCGGGGCCCAGACGATTTCCGCAGGAGTCTTGTGCGGCCTCCATATATGTGCTCGTGTACAGCAGGCTGCGGGAGGCCCCCAACCCTGCGCAGTGTTTGAAGGCGACAACGTGCATGTGGATGTGTTGGTCGTCCATTGGATATGAGCCACGGCAAAGGCAGCCCATCGGCCAAATCGTGTACCTGGAGGCACTCGCCGAGGGGCCGCGTCTTTTCTCCCTTGAGAGATATGAGAAGTGATGCGTTTCAGCACCGCCAACCCACCGCGGCGCACAGGTAGAGTACTCCAGCGTCAAGGCTCAAGGGCATCAAGCATTGGTAGCTCCCGTTCACTAGCAGTGGCCACCCCAACGCCGCAGTGGCCCTCACTTCCATCTGCAGTGCGTTCCCGATCCACCTCGAGCTGCTGCACATAGCCGTCAGCCCAAAGGAGGCCCCAGGACGGCCAACGCACGCGGCCGTGGCACAGGCAATGGGAACAGGATCGGGAAGATCGCTCGCTCGCCCGCCTTGCGTTCAACGTGACGCTGAGGAGGTCGCCGTTTCCCTCTTCATCAGCGTCGTCCTCATCTCCACCTAGCAGGTGCGCTGGTGGCCTTGCCAGGATGACAGATCAGAAGAAGAGGCAAAGGCCTCGTGTCATGGCAGCCATGGGCTTCCATCATCAACTCATCAAGTGAGCTTCTGGCCAAGAGGCGGCCCAGCTCAATGGGCGTGGTCCTGGCTTCGTTTGTCTCGGAAGAAAGATGACAATTGAGAACAATATGTACTCGTATACGAATTATGACTTGTTTCATAATTATTATTTACACAAACCCTATTTGGGCGCCGACGTCAACCCCAGCCACGGCATTTCCGGATATAGCTTGATCCGCTGACGCTCTGGACGCCGTTCCCCTGTCGCAGCTGACGTATGACCTGTTTCGCCCTGGCCAAACCCGTGGCATTCTTGCACAAACAGCAAACTCTCCTCAGCTTTTCTTCTTCTAGCACTTAGTACAATTACAACCTCGAGCTATCAAATCAGCATTCTCTAGGCCGTACTTGACCCCCAATTCAAACCGCTGCCCGCTGCCCATCTCACGCGACATCATGTCCCGGTACTCGCACTACGACACGGACGAAGAGCGCCTCCCCGAGGGCATGACACGAGTCGGCTACGACGCCGACACGCAGGTCTACACCTTCCGAGACTCCGACGGCAGCTACTGGGAGAGCGCGCCGGGCTGTCAGTACGGCCGCCTGACACGCGTCGGCGACGGGCCGTCCGACGACGCCGCCGACACGGAGCCGTTCCTCTCGTCGGAGCAGCAGCCGCAGATGTCCTGGCGGCACGAGCTGATGCCGCTGCTCAACTTTGGCATCCTCATCGGCCTGTGCCTGCTGCTGCTCTTCTGGTACCTGCACTGGAGCGCGGGCTCGGATCGCGGCCCCGAGGCCCCCAAGGTCGTGTGCGGACTCGGAAGCGCGCCGTACACGATCCGGGCGGGCGATACCTGCTGGGCCATTGCCGACAGGACAGGCATCAGCGTGGACGAGATACTCGAGCGAAACGATGGCCTCGATTGCGACAAGCTCGGCGTGGGCTCCAAGATCTGCCTTCCCGAATGATGAAGCCCGCGTTGCCAACGCACTGAGGCCCAGACCACATCCATCTCGGGATGGACCCCAGGAAGTCGCCACGTCAGAGTTGCCAGCGTTTCCCTGCCAACAAGTTGCCCAAACAGGAAAACGGCATCCGATGCTGTACCCAAACGGAGCTTGATATGCGAACCCTGGCTGCACAGGGACGCTCTGGATAAGGCCGCAAAACCGGGCACCCAGCATTCTACAGCACTCGGCCGGAACACCTACGACTCTCCCCGTGCAACGACAAGTACTCGTATGCACACGAGAGCCCGATAACTGAAAATTGCTGGTCCGACAAGAGGAGATTGAAGCCTCCTTTGGGAAATCACGGCAGCAAGGGTCCTGGTCTTAAGGCTTTTGGAGCCTCTAGCGCAGAACCGCTAACAGCCTACACCAAGCCCGCTCCACCACCCTGCAACCTGCCCCTCACCCGGCGGACACCTCCATAATAATTTTTTCCTGCGCGGGCGCGGCGCTCATAAAACAGATTTTCCCACGCACTTTTTCCTCCCTCACCTTCCAACCCTCAACACCATTCCGTCGCCAGCGCTGCTCACAGCACACGCGATACGATGGACAAGGACAAGCTTGCGCACCTGCTGCAGGCCAGCCAAGTTCGTGAGTCACTTCCTTGCCCTGCCACGCTCTTGTCGTACGGGAGACGAGGCCTCGGGCTTCACCCCGCCTCGTCCAGCACCCCTCCAGCAGAAGATCTTTCGCTGACCGATCGCTTCTGCAGCCAACACGGAACAGGTCAAGGCCGTCACCGCCGACCTCCAGAAGAACTACTACTCCCAGACCGAGTCGCTGATCCTCCTCGTCGAGATCGCCCTCACCCACGGCGACGGCGCCGTCCGACAGCTCGCCGCCGTCCAGGCCCTGCGCTTGGTGCCCAAGCACTGGGAGCAGACCCCCCAGGACAAGAAGCCCCTGGCCCGCTCCCACCTCCTCGATGGCGCCCTCAAGGAGACGTCGTCCAACACGCGCCACTCGCTGGCCCGTCTCGTCGCCGGCATCGTCGGCGTCGACATGGAGCAGGGCGACGGCGACGACTTCCTGAAGCAGCTGATGCCCCTCAACAACAGCGACAGTGTCGTCGCCCGCGAGGTCGGATCCTACATCCTCTTCTCCATGCTCGAGGATGACCCCACCCACTTCGCCGACCACACCCACCAGCTCCTCCAATTGTTCCAGGCCCGCATCGAGGACCCCGAGAGCAAGGAGGTCCGCATCAACATTGTCCAGGCCATCGGCGCCATCCTGATGATTGTTGAGCCCGAGGAGGACCCCCAGGCCCTCAAGGCCATGCAGGATTTCCTCCCCAGCATGGTCAACATCATGAAGGCCACCGTCGAGGCCGGCGACGAGGAGAGCTACAAGACCGTCTTCGAGGTCTTCCACTCCTTCCTCGCCTACGACTCGGCCCTGCTCGCCGTCCACCTGCGCGATCTGCTGCAGTTCATGATTGACCTGGCCAGCAACGAGGATGCCGAAGACGACGCCCGCACCCAGGCGCTCGGCTTCCTCATCCAGTGCGTCCGCTACCGCCGCATGAAGATCCAAGCCATGAAGGACATGGGCGCCCAGTTGATGATCAAGGCCATGCACATCGTCACGACTCTTGACACGGACGAGGACGAGGAAGACATGACCCCCTCCAGGACTGCCATAAGCCTGATTGACACCCTTGCCAACGAACTGCCTCCTCGCCAGGTCGTCGTCCCGCTCCTTGAGCACTTCCAGTCCTTTGCCACCCACCAGAACCCTGGCTTCCGTATGGCCGCCATGCTCGCTCTAGGAAACGCCGCCGAGGGTGCTCCCGACTTCATCTCCACGCAGCTGCAGCCCCTGCTCCCCACCATCATCAACCTGCTCTGTGACTCTGAGGGCCAAGTCAGGCACGCCGCTCTTGTCGGTCTCATCCACCTCGCCGAAGAGATGGCCGACGAGATGTCCTCGTACCACGAGCAGATCATCTCGGCCGTTCTGAAGAACCTTGAGGCCGCCTCCCAGGGGCCTTCGGATAAGAAGAACGTCAGCATCATTCGCTGCGCTTGCGGAGCCCTGGATACCTTCGGCGACGGCGTCGACACCAAGATCATGGCTCAGTACGGGCCCAACCTGATCGGCCCCATGGTCAAGCTGCTTGGCCACGAGGACTATGGCGTCAAGGCCGCGGCTGCGTCTGCCATTGGTGCGATAGCGTCGTCCATGGAGAAGGCCTTTGAGCCCTACTTTGAGGGCGTCATGAAGGCTCTCGGCAAGTTCGTCATGATCAAGGACAACGACGAGGCCATGGATCTGCGTAGCTCCACCTGCGACAGTCTGGGCCGCATCGCCTTGGCTGTCGGTCCCGAGCTCTTCCAGCCCTTCGTCATGGACTTGATGAAGGCCAGTGAGGAGGCCCTGCACCTCGACAACCCTAGACTCAAGGAGACGAGCTTCATCCTGTGGTCCAACCTGTCCAAGGTCTACCACGAGCAGTTTGACCACTTCCTCGAGGGCGTCTTCAAGGGCATCTTTTCCTCCTTGGAGCTCGAGGAGGAGGAGATTGACATCCCCGGCATCGACGTCAGCCAGCTGGGCGACGGTGCTGTTGTCGTTGGCGGCAAGCGCGTCAAGGTCAAGGTTCCCGACAATCAGGACGACCTCACCATTGCCACCGGCGGTGAAGACGAGGACGAGTGGGATGACCTCGAGGACTTTGATGACCTTGGGGCCGTTACCGCCGTCGCGCTGGAGCAAGAGATTGCCCTCGATGTCCTTGGCGACGTCATCTCAAACTCGTGCAACAGCAGCAACCTCGAGACGTACGTCGAGCAGGCCATCGAGAAGGTCGTTCCGTTTGCCGAGCACACTTACGAAGGCTGCCGCAAGACGGCCATCTCGACCCTGTGGCGCACCTACGCCCGTGTCTTCCAGGTCTGTGAGGAGACTGCCGGCGTCAAGTGGCAGCCCGGCATGCCCCCCAACCCTACTCCCCCGCCGTCCATCATCAAGATTGGCCAGGCCCTGTACAAGGCTACCATGAGCATCTGGACCGAAGACAGTGAACGGTACGTGGCTGCTTGGCTGTTTTGTGCGATTTCCCATATGATGAATAACTTGCGTTATACCCAGCTCACTCAGACGCAATATGCGGGTGCTGAGAACACGTCTAATCTACTTCTGATTCCATTTTCGCTACCACATTTAGTACATGCGCTCTTGCTTCAACGTCTGATGCTAATTGTGTGAATAGGTCCGTCATTACCGACATCAACCGTAATGTGGCGGCTACGCTCAAGGCTTGCGGTCCTGCGATGCTGGTGGCCAAGGATGGCATGATGCAGGAGCTAGTGTCTGTCGTCAGCCTCATCATTACCCGGTCACACCCCTGCCAGCAGGATCTGGGTGACGAGGAGGAGGAGCAGGAGGTCGACGGGGGCTCGTCCGAGTTTGACTGGCTTGTCATCGACACCGCCCTCGACGTCGTCGTCGGCCTCTCTGCCGCCCTGGGCCCTGCTTTTGGCGAGCTGTGGAAGATCTTTGAGAAGCCTGTCCTCCGACTGGCCAGCTCCACCGAGGATCTGCACCGATCCACCGCAGTCGGCACCATTGCCGAGATCAGCAAGTACACTGGCGAGGGCATCTCGGAGCACACCGAGTCTCTGTGCCAGGCGCTGGCAAGACGGCTGTCGGACCCTGACCCCCTGGCCAAGTCCAACGCAGCCTACGCCATGGGCTTGCTGATCCTCAACTCGGCCGAGACGAGCAGGACGGTTCCTCTGTACCCGCAGCTGTGGGAGAAGCTGGAGCCGCTGCTGGCGATGAAGGAGATGCGCATGACTGACAACGTTTCCGGTTGCCTGTGCCGCATGATGATGAAGCACGCGGACAGGGGCTTTGTGAGCGAGGTTCTGCCTGCCGTTGTCAACGTCCTTCCTCTGACCGAGGACTACGAGGAGAACGAGCCCATCTACCAGTGCATCTACAAGCTCTGTAAGTTTCTAGCCACCGGACTTGTGAAGAGGATAAAGACTAACAATTCCTACAGACGAGCAGGGCAATGAGACGGTGCAGCAGCTGACGCCGCAGCTGGTTGGCATCTTTGAGAAGGTCATGGGGGCGCCGGAAGAGCAGCTGGAGCAAGATACCCGGGAGGTGCTGCGCAGGACGGTGCAGATGCTGTACAAGGCGAAGCCGGATTTGCTGTCAAACAACCCCGGCCTGCTTCAACTGGCTGGTGCGCAGTAAGCGGCGTGCCAGGGGCGCGACGAGGACATGAAGACACGAATGGATGAGCCACATAAAAGGGGTCATGGGGAGATATACCTAGAACGAGTTCTAATAGAAGAGCGACCACTGTTGATGCATGATGCATTGCGTGCATTCCACTTTTGTTTGGCCAGTTGGCTAATGCGATATGTCAGGAGTGATGGCTTCGAATTGTGCTTTAGCTGTCGCAACGCCGCTGAGGCGAGGGTATCCTTCATTGAGCTCGTCGTGCCTTGGCTCTCGCTACGCTGGTATAGTCAGGGTATGCCTCGTTGAGACCGGCTTCGCCGAATGCCCACGGCGATGTAGATCCTCCCATTCCACAATTATCACATGGTCTCGCTGCACGACCTGTAGCTTCGGGTCTTGCTGCCTGTGGCAAATCGAACATCTGTTGTACCCTGCCCAAAATAGGAGCAGAAGAGTTGATTGACCCCCCCGGAAGCAGCTCGTCATCGGTGGGGACACGCTGGCAGTTCAGGCGATGGTGCTTCCAGGCGTGAACATCACTCAACGATTAGCCGCGTGCACACCAGTGAAGTCATCTGGTTTGTTATTATTAGTCGGCGATGAGGTATTCGGAATGAGCGACAATGAATGAGTTTCCGAACCGGATGCCTGCATGAAAGAAATATTAACTCCTTTTGACAGCGGTGAAGGAGCAAGGGGTGTAGGCCGCACTGCTTCCGGGCACCAAATGCAAAGTTGCGAATTGTACTGGTAGGTCTTCTATCATGGCCGATAATAGTAAGGCCGAGGCACCGATGAAAGCGCGGTATTTCATTGAACATAACCAGGGTCAAAGGGATCGGTCAACGCTGTCCTCCATACCTGAGCTTTGGACACGGATCACCAACAAACGGGGACCACAAACGCGGACCACCAAACGCGGACCACGAAACGCGTGAGTGCCACAGTGAAGTGAATATCCTTCCCGAATTCACTTCTCAATCTCGACTGTCGACGATGAGTCACTGATGGCGAGACCGCAGCAAAAACGAAGGCGACAGCGCGCCGACGAGCCCTCGCAGCATGACAATCCTTCGACGAAGGATCGAGAGCAACAACACGTCGACGAGCGTTCGCAAGACGACCACCAGTCTAAGAGACCCAGGCGGGCAGCTGAACATCCCAACTCTTGGCAGTATCCGCCTGAGTTCTGGGACAGACTGTCCAAGATCCCTCTTGTCCGCAGCGCCTTGGAAGAACTCGCTAGGCGGACCTATACTCGACCCTTCCGTCCTCCGCCTTCGACAGGGCTTGCCCAAGACCTTGCACCCACTGTCTCTCGCGAGCTTGCTCGATTTTCGAGACACGGCGGTCCAGACTTGCAAGATCTTCGGGGTTATCCTCTCGCAAGAAGCAACCACCAGCACCCCGGCGCCATGAGATCCTCGTCGCAAAGTCAAGCGACCGAGTCCGCCAATCCAACAACTCTCCCGACAGCCTCGGGGACGACCACAGCCAAGAAGTCGACAACGCCCTACAACCGCGGCTTCGAACAGCATTTGACCGACAAAGGAATTCACCCAATATACTCCTCAAGAATGCCAGACTTGAAGGAGGCCATGGCGGCAATAGTTGTGCCGAGGTCGTCACTTTCGCCTGCTTCGTTCTCCGAAGACGCCTTCAGGGTTTTTCGAGACAGCAACGCCCGAGCGAAAGACGAAGATGATGTGAAGGCAGACGTGATCCCAACCATATGCGGCCCGATGCACGCCAACCATCCAGTAGCCAGAAACACCCTGTTTGGCAATCTCAAGCCGCTTACGGACGGTACTCTGGCCCCGGCAAAGCCAGACATGTACTACGGCGCATATCCCAATGAACTCGACCGATCGATCCGCGACGAGCTCGCTGGCTACATCGTCCCGTCAACGATGCAGGACAAACCGATGGCGCCAAACTTCTTTGTGGAAGCCAAAGGCCTAGATGGCAGTTCAGCTGTGGCAACACGGCAAGCTCGCTACGACGGAGCGATTGCGTCTCGCGGTATACACAGTCTGCAGAACTACGGCAGGGAGGAGCCACAGTACGATGGCTACGCCTACACATTTAGCGCGACATATCATAACGGCCTTCTCCAGCTCTTTGCCCACCATGTCACGGCGCCGACCACCGAGGGAGGACATCCCGAGTACCACATGACCAAGATACGCGGGTTTGACATGGCGGACACCCGTGAAGCGTTTGTCCAGGGAGCCACCGCGTTCAGAAACCTCAGGGACTTGGCGAAGCGGTACCGCGATGGCTTCATCCAAGCTGCGAACGCCAGAGCGCCTCAAATGGCGGCGGCGGCTGGTCAGGAAGACCTTTGCCCAATTTCTGAAGCCCTGCACGAGTCTGTGGATCGCTCAGACTGCATTGCTCTGCTGGGTGATGATGACGCACTCCAGCAGCACATTGTCGTCGCCAGCATTTACGCCTTGGAAGATCCAGATCTGGCGTCGGGCACATCAGGCGTTAGCACCTCTAAGCGTCCTAGGCAATCACTCAGCTCTCCCTCCGGCACGAGAGCGAGCCAGCCGTCCAGGAGTCAGAGGCCGCCCAATACAGCTCGACGCACTGCCGAGTAGTCCACGTCCATTACAGGATCTGTGCGACACCGCCGTCCTGGGGGAGTCGAGCTGAAATCCGCGACGCGTATGTAGGTGAGAGCGTAGAGACGTATGAACGCAACGGGAAGGTTTATATTGGAAATGCAGGGGCAAGGAAGTCAAGATTGAGACAAAGGACTGATTGGAAGAGACAGCAGGATCCGAAGCGAGGAATTTGTACATAGTGACGTGATCAATATTCGCACCTCTTACCAAGAACACATTGCTCCCTGTGCGTATCGTCTCTTTTGTATAGCTGGCCTAGGTGCTACTCGGGAGCTGCCCAATGATGGCATCTCCACGCTCATGCTACTGCGACATCAGCGAACTCCAGTAAACGCAACCCCAAGGACTCCTCCAGCCCAGAGAGCTCTGGACCGTAGTTTCGGAGAAATCACAGCGGGTTCAAATGTCTCCTTCAAGTCTGTTCGAACCATGGCGGCAAGGTGGACCCGTATCTTGATCAGTTGCTGGCCGCCGACTTGGAGGCCTTTCCCTCCAAGCAGAGTAGCGCTTCGTTCACGCTGCCTTGGTAGAAATGTAGTATCAGCTCCTTCATGCGAGAACCTTTTCAGGATTGCTTGAGGGAAGAACATCGGCCACGGTCTCGTCAGTGCCTCTAAGATCGTCCTCCACAGTAACGTGGTCTCGGACCTTGAGGAAGATGACGGGCGCAGCGAAGACGAGAGAGACACTGAGGAGGACCCAATTGCTGATGAACTCGTCCTTGAAGGAGAGTTTCCGGGCGTCGAGATTGTTCATCACGGCAGCACCGCAAGATTGTATGCCCTTGTAGAAGCCGACATAGTTTGCAGAGCGGCGACCGGAGTTGGACAAAGCACCCATGAACCTAGTTGGGTGAGTCAGTAGCGCCTATGAAAAATAAAGCAGAGGAAACGGGAGTATACCAGTAGACGCTAGCTTGCCAAGCGGCATCGTAGAACCCGTAAAAGAGGTACAAGAACATCGGTCCAACGTAACCCGAGGTGGTCCAGTCAGTTGGCTCAAACGAGGGGTTGAGTTTCGGGTCAACGCTTTCACGAGTGTATCCCTCCTCGTAAACATATCCACCGCCCCAGATGGCAAAGGTGAGGACAACAAGAACTCCCCACGTAATCTTTGCTCGAAGAGATCGACGAACGCCTTGGATATCAAGAAGGTACCCCCAGATCACCGCAGCAATGATCTGAGCAAGGTAGTATAGAAGACTGTTGAGGGCCTTGGTGCGGGTATCGAAATGAGCACCGTTGACGGCGTTTTGTTGGTAGACGTAGAACCAGTTGGACGAGAAGAACATGGGGAAGAGGAGGATAACGAACGGTTCGAATCGGACGGTTTCCCAAAGCCCAATCAGCTCGCTCTGCCAGCTGGGCTGCTTCATCAGAATAACGCGACTGCCGTCTGGTCGAACGATATCGCCAGCATTGCAGAGGAACAGAGCAAGCACGGCACCGCAGAACATGAGGACGATGAATCCGATGTAAGTACCGTCAGTAACGGTGCTGTTAGATTTGACGTCGATATTTTCGCCGAGGGGAATCTGTGTAGCTGTTAGACGCGATCGAGGAAGAGAGTGAATTACAAATAAATGCTACAAGGACAGATGGCTGAGAGCGGGACTTGAGGCTTACCAGACTGCCAATGACTGCTCCCATGTTGAAGATTCCCCAGAACCAGGCAAAGTATCGCCCCTTTTGGTCCTCGTTCGGATAGGAGATCATGATGGTACCCTGCGCGGTCCACAGCAGACCGGCGCAGATACCAAGCCAGACGCCGGCAAAGAGGTTGAAGCCGGCTACGTCGGCGTGGACAGACACCAGCAAGCTGATGGCATAGATGCAGTATCCCACACCTCCAAAAGCTAGTGTCCATTTTACACCGAGTTTGTTGATGAAAGTCCCACCAAAGAAGCCGAAGACTGCGAATGCACTATACAGGGCTGTGTTCTGTTGATTGTTGGCTCGTTAAAAGCACCTTGATATCCCGGATATTGGCTTTCCACTCACCATGTTGTCTGCCAGAGTGGCATCCGTCTTCCCACCTCCCCCCAGGCCGCCGAGAGCGTTGAACATCCCGGGACACATGAAGCAGACAAAGGCCACCATCCCCAGCTGTATCTTGGGCGAAGCATACCAGGGAATGGTGAAGCCAAAGATGCGACGCTGTCTGTACTTCCATCCCGCAGGCAGGTCGATGACGTCGTCGGTGCCGGCGGTGGTAGCAATGACATTGCCGCGCGGTTCACCGGGCGCCACGGCCTCGACAGGCGCCGGCTGCGCCGCCTCCGTCTTCCCAGCCGGTTCCTGTTCTGCAGACATGGTTGCGGAGCGCGGAAGCCCGTTGGATGTGGAGGTTGCGGCTTCGAGATCCGTGGTTCTGGGCGCCACTCGACATTGCTTCGGGTGACGAGGGGCGGACGGAGAGTATTTCTATTCTCGGCGGCGCGTGGCAGAGGAGAGCTTCGGGCCGATGCTACCTACCTCGAGATAACGTTCCCAGGGAACCCCAGAGGGTCAGGCGACTGGTTCATGGTCAGTGGGGGCGTGCAGTAGATCCCCGCACAACCGTTCAGCATTCCCTGACAATCCCCCATGTGTGGTTACATTCTCGTGTCGGACACGAGGGTAAGCCAGCCGCCGTCAGCCTGGACACTTGAGTTGTCAGACGTACGGGGCTATCGGAAGCATGTCGACTTATCCGGCTAGCCCATGGCTGTGCTTGGAATACACCGTGCAGGGTTCACATCACGAATCCTTCCGAGCAACGTCACGTTGAACCCCGGTGCCAGAGGAGGGCTGGCTTAGCCCAGACTGCGCGTGGGTTACACCAGCCAAGGTTGTACGGACATGGTACGCATACCTGGGGGATCTTCTGTGCTAGATGGAGCAGTCCTTGTGCTCTCGGGATGAAATAAGAAAGACAGTCTCTATTAATACGCACCCAACTCTCAATTCGTACGCACCCCCCCACATTCAGCCACAATGCCTCCGACATCGCCCTGCGACGCAATG
>JALHCA010000325.1:0-42917 GCA_024340505.1 Tolypocladium nubicola
GCCACGTGCGCGGCGCACGGGCTCAGCGCGGGCGAGTTCGCGGCGCTGCGGGCGCGGGCCGTGGCGGCCAAAGCCACGGCGTACTGCCCGTACAGCCGGTTCCGCGTGGGCGCGGCGCTGCTCGGCGCCGACGGGGCGGTGACGACGGGGGCCAACGTCGAGAACGCGAGCTACCCGGTCGGCACGTGCGCCGAGCGCGTGGCCTTTGGGCGCGCCGTGACGGACGGCGCGCGCAGCGGGTTCCGCGCCGTGGCCGTGGCGACGGACGTGAGCCCGCCGGCGAGCCCGTGCGGCATGTGTCGCCAGTTGTGAGTCGCGACCCCCGAGCGCCCCTTGTCTGTCCGGGCCGGCGGCGGCGGCTGACCCCCACGGGGAAGCATCCGCGAGTTCTGCGACCTGCGCATGCCCGTCATCATGTTCAACAAGAACGAGGACTACGTCGTCCTCACGCTCGAGCAGGTCAGTGACGCCGCCGTGACGCCGCCGCCTGCTCCGCTGCTGACCGGAGGGCGCCGCAGCTGCTGCCCCTGTCGTTTGGGCCTGATAACCTGCCCCGGCCTGGTGTCCCCGGCGCCGTGTGATGTTGCTGCGGCGTTGGGGGGGGTTGGCGGTTGTTGGATGGGGGAGGCACGGGTGGTGGTTTGGTCGTGGGAACTTGATGAGTGGGTTTGGAGCTGAGGAGTTGGGAGAGATTTGACAGGCACGGAGCATAGTTCCATACTCGATCTTCACGCCGGGCAGTGGCCGCTAAGCGAACGAGCCGTCTCCATCAAGTAAAGAACTCCCAGAGGGAGTCGATAGACATGGTATATAAGCTATGTATTGCCTCCCACATGTCCCTTCAAGCATGAGTATTAGTCCCCCTCTGTACGGTTCCTGTATATGGTCCCTATCCATATATACCGGGTGTTTGGCTGCAACCTCGTACCGTGTCCCGAGTCGCGCCACCCCCTGTACAACACGAAGCCGTGGAGGCCTCACCACAGGCCAACGCCCAGCTTGCCGGAGCCGCTGCCGTCCGCCCTCCCGCCGCCAACCTCCCCCCGGCCGCGCCGCGACGCCTGCCGGAGCCACGCCTGCGCGTCGGGCGAGCCGCACGCGAGGTCGTACCACCGGCCGGGCTGGCTGCCGCCGACGGCCCCGACGACACGCGACACGGCCACGCCGTAGAGCTCGCAGCGGGACGCGCCTCGGCCGCCGGGGAAGTGCCGGTACGAGCGGCAGCCCCGGGCGTCCTCCATGGCGCTCTGATGCGGCAGACGCGGTCAGCGGATCGTCGTCTGTCTGCCGGTAGAGGCACGCTGTCGGGGGACACTTACATGGCAGAACTGGAAGCAGCCCTCCTCCGTGACGGGCACGCCGCGGCGCTCCTCGGCGAACTCGGCGAGGAAGAAGCCCCCCGCGGGCGGGCCCCTGATGCCGCAGTACGTGATATCGGGCGAGGGCGTTCCGGTCGCGCCGTCGCGCTCGCAGACGGTTGTCGTCGGGGATGCCGTCGCGGCGGGCATCGACGACAGCGTCGACTTGGCGACCGGGGTCATGGACGTGTCGATGACACAGGTCGTCGAAGCCTGCGGTGGCATCGTAGGAACGTGGCTGGTGGAGAGCGTGGGCCGCGAGCTGGCGGACCCGGTAGCCGTGGAGGGCACGTGTCCGGTTGTCGTCTCGTCACACGGCTCTGTCGCTGCGGTTCTGTTGCCAAACGGCGCAGTCGGCAGCGGCGTCTTGGGCGGCGAGGAGGCGGCGGTCGAGTTCCTGTACAGGTCCGTCTCGCAGGGGTCGTCTGCAGTCGGCTTGGGGGTAGCCACGGAGCTGTTGGCGAAGGGTCCCCTCGTCATGGACGTCACGAGCGTCGCGCTCCCGACGTCGTCTGTGCAAGGCTCCGCGCTGGGAGCCGGCGACGTCGTCGTCTCGTCGTCGCAGGGTTCTGTGGACGTGGCTGTGGGCCAGCCCGTGTAGTTCGCCATGGGCGTAACGTAGACGGTGACGTCAACCGTCGTCGTCCGCACGAACACGCTCCCTGTTGGGCAGCCTTCGGGAACGGACACGGCCTGGTTTGGTGAGCCGGTGCGGGTGCGGTTGTGTGATCGAGGCATGACGCCGACGGCGCGGCCCATCTTGATATATCTTGCCTCAACCTATCGACGGGCGTTAGCTGGTCCGTTCCAACATTGTCTGTGCTGAATGCTGCTGAACTGCACGTACCGCGTCGACATGACGGTGTCTCGGCGCAGCGTCAACCGCCGTGGACAACAGGCCAACGGCCGCAGCGAGAGTCGGGAACCGCATCTTCAGCTGGCGCGGCTCAGAAAGAAATGCTGAGAGGGGAACAAAGAGAGGATGAGCCCACTGGACAATGGACGATTGCAGGATGAGAGTGAGAATGGCTCGGGTTGCTGGTGGTTGGTTTCGTCCATGGTACGGAGCTGCACAGTTTTATTTGCCAGCTGGCTGCCTCACAGGGCGGCGATTATTGAATCAATGTTCGGCAAGAGGGCAATACAGGAGTCTACGAGGAGTCGTCTTCGTCGTCAAGGGAGAGTGGCGCGCGGGTAGATGGCGGGATGGCTCTCGGGAAGGGGGCCGCGGTGTGAAGCGAGGAGGCTGCCCAGCAAGGGAGACGCACCTCGCAGCCTCGCGGCCTCAACCTCAACCTCAGACTCACCCGGCCTCGCTCACCATCAGGCCGCAGTGGCCGCAATCGCCCTCGCCCTGCACGCCCAGGGAACAGAAACATGCACACAGAGGGGACAGGACACAGAATGCGTGCTCATGTGGGTTCATTTATTGTCCTGGTCCGAGCCGGCCCTGGAGCACCGTCAGCCTGCCACCTGCCGTACATTGCCGTGCAGACGGGGGCTCCTTGCGCCCTCGGTTCTTCGTAAATGCAGACGTGCTGGAAAGGGGTATCAGAACATGGGGGAACACACTCAGAAACGCCGTGTCGTCAGTCGAGAGAGGAAAAGCAAACGCAACCATGCCGCAAGTCAAATCAAAGTCCGTCCCGCAGCTCAAATCAATCGCAACGCGCACAGAGACACGAGGCTCGAGGCGCTGTGCCGTCTCCCTCTCAAGCCGCAGTGAAAACAGCCATAGGCCTCAAGAAACCTCAATCCTCCCAGATGGTCTCGAGGTCGAGATCGCCGCGTCGCTCGGCTCCGCATACACTCCACCGTTTGCGCTTGTCTCTCGAGCCGAAGCCCATGGTCCGGCCGCGCATGGGCACGTCGGTGCTGCTGCGGCCCTTGGGCTCCGACGCGTCGCCGCCGTCGGCTGCCTCGGCGGCTGCTCTCAGCTGCGCCAGCCTCTCCGCCTCCAGGGCCGCCTCCTCTGCGTCCGGGGAATCGGGAATCGTCTCCAAGCTCGATATACTGGGACTGCGCGACCTGGCAGATGTCGGCGTCGACGGCACAGAGGAGAGACTGCCCCCGTAGGGTCCCGCAAAGGCGTCGTATGTCCTAAACGACGACGCGGACGAGTTCGAGGACGGGGTGCACGGCAGCAGCGACGGCGAGCTGGTGCTCGAGTGAGAGACGCTCCGGAAGGGAGACGACGACCTTCGCAGCCGCGCCGAGGAAGCCGCGGAGCTGCCCAGAATCGGGGAGCCACTCCTCTCGGGGGGCGCGGGCCTTCGTTCGGCGTCCAGGACCGAGGTCCGAACCGGCGACGACGCGGGGAAGGCGACGTCGGCGGGCTTCCGCGGCGTGCGCACGCGGCTGGGGGACCCCGATGGACTCGCGGGCCGCAGCTGGGGCGAGTAAAGGATGCGGCCGGAGCCGCTGACGCCCGGCATGGACTGGGTCCGAGACATGGGCAGCGCGAGGCTGGCGACGGAGCGGGAGCGGGAGTGGGAGCCGGCCGAGAGCGGTGAGGCGGTTCGGGGACGGTAGGGAACCGCGGGGGTCGTCGCAGTCCCCCACGAGGGCGTCACAGGAGAGGACGGGGTCGGGTCGGTGCTGCGTCGCAGCGTGGGCGGCTTTCTCAAGGCGTCGAGCTGGAGCGTGGGGATGGCGTTGGGGGTGCCGAGGCGCAAGGAGGGCACGGGCGAGGGCTTGAACTCCTCCATGCGCTCCGTCTCAGGCACAGGCTCCATGGGGACGGCCGGGGGTCGCGCGATGCATGTAGAGCGCGAGCCGACGGGTGAGATGGCGGTGGGCGAGGACGAGGACGAGGAGGGCACGAGGAGGGTACGAGGAGGGCGAACGAGGCTCGGCGGAGGCGAATAACAACAGGCGAATATTAACAGGACGACTCGAGAACCCGTGGCACTCGGAGAGGAGCAGAGTGTCGCAGGTGGCCCGTTTTCGCGTCGCGGCGAGTCCCGCCAACCGTGCTGCAACAGGGCGTTTGCGAGGCGATTGCTGTGACAGACGGCTGCAACAGCGGCAGGGGTTGAGCGCTGGGCCGCGGCGCCCGGCGCGATGGAACGCAGAGGCCCCGGAAGCCGGAAGCCAGGGGGCGAAGAGGAGAGTGAGCAGCGAGCAGTGCGTAGTCGAGGAGGCGGTCGAGAGAGGCGGTTGAGGAGCAGGAGGAGGTGGGTGGAAGTGGTTGAGGAGGAGGTTGAGGAGTCGAGGACAGCGGTTTGCCAGAGGCGGCAACGCAATGCGTGAGGCGGACCTCGGGCGCTCGAGTCAGACGCCGACGCTCAGCAACGACGGCAGCATTCCTGACGCTCGGCGGGCCCCGAAAACACGAGTAAACACCGCAACCGGGTCTCGTTGCGCGGCGAGGAGAGTATTATCGCATGTAGCCCGTATTCCGTGTCGTACGGGCCGTCGCTTCGCACGAGGCTCGCACGCGCATCCGCAGCGCGCGCACACCGCCTGCGCCGGCGGGTTGCACCTCCACGGCTGGGCCTGGAACCCTGTGGCCTGGAGCCTTGCAGCAGCGAGCCGCTGTCTCTGGGATGTCGCGTGAAGCCGGCCGGCCACGAGCGCCGAATCGCAGACGATGGAGCGCGAGGATGGGCTCGATCGAGGGCGATGAGGAGGACGAAGAGGCTACGACGCCTCATCAGCAGGTGACAGTGGGATGGACGGTGCTCTGGCGCTGGACCTGGCCTTACGTAAGTGATACCCCTACCAATCCCTGAGCCATGGCCCAACCGCCAGCGGCCACTGGTCGCCTCTGGACAACGCCAAGATGTTCAACTCAGCCGCATCTGGGTGCCGAGTCGTCGAGGCTGCTTGGCTGCGGACAGGAGCACATGAACGGGGGAGCACATGAATCGGCGAGCACATGAATCGGGACGGCTACGGGGAGCCGTGGCATTGACCGAGGGAACTGGCCGGGAGTAACCTCGCGATGGAACTTGCAACCAGAACCCTCACTCATCGCTTTGAACAGAACCATTGTCAATGTATTGCCGCGCGTTATCGCTGCCCAGACCAAGTGCAGCAAAAGGCATAGTACTAATGTAATGCGCTACACGTACGCAAGAGTGATGCCAGCAAACGTCCCCGACCCCTCGTACAGCCTCTTCCTGTTCCCGCCGTCCATGTCGAGCCTGTACACGGCGCCCCCCAGGTCCGTCGTGTAGAGGTGGCGGTTCTTGGTGTCCACCTTGATGCCGATGGCCTCGTGCATGTTGCGCGAGATGAGGTCGTAGTCCTGGCCCGGCCAGCTCGTGGCCGCGCCCTCGACGGGCTTGACGGCGTCCAGCCTGGCGCGGTTGATGCTGTTCCCGAGGGGCAGCTCGCCGCGGTCCGTCCAGTAGAGCACGCGCTCCGTCTCGTCGACGTCCAGGTCGATGGGCTCCGGCAGGTTCTGGAAGAGGAGCTCCGTGTCCGTCCTGGTCTCGGCCGTCTCGCCCGCCGGGAAGGCCATGTTGGCGCGGAAGATGCGCCCCTTGCTGCCCTTGGACGGGCCCTTTTGCGTCCAGTAGAACTGGCCCGTCGAGGGCGACGGCACGACGCCGACGCACCACCTCGTCTCGTCGGCAATCTCGTCCTCGTTCTGCCAGTCGCCCGTCTGGACCAGCACCTCCAGCCCGGAGCCGTCAAAGTTGCAGCGCATGACCCTCAGGCCCTCGCGGTCGCCAAAGTACAGCTTGGAGTTTTCGCTGTCCACGGTCAGCTGCTTCGGCGTGTGGACGGCGCCCCGGGGGACGATTTCCTCGACGTTGCCGCCGTCGAGGTCGGAGCGGTACACGGCGCCGTCTTTCTTGGAAGGGACCCCCATGCTCGTCCAGAACAGCTTCCCGGCGGACAGCGAGATGTCGATGCCGTCCGGCGTGTGCTGGCCCGTGACCAGGGACTTCAGGGGCCGCGAGTCCTGCGAGCCGACCAGCACGCGGCCGGCGCGGAGGACCTCCGTCGGGTTGCTGGCGGCGAGCCCGATGTCCAAAAAGTACAGCAGGGGGGCGTGGACGTTGTCGTGGCCCCCGGGGTTGACATCCGCCGTCTTCGTCGTGTAGCCGGGGGGCAGGAGCCCGCCCTTGGATGACTTGGCGCCCAGCCTGCCTTCGTCGAGGAACCTCTGGAGGAACTTGACGGGGACGTCGGGCAGCCCGCGCTCGGCGATGTAGTGCTGCTCGATGAAGGAGACGGTGTCGAGGCCGACGGCGTCCATCATGGCGACCGGCCCGGCGCGGTTGCTAGACCACATCTCGACCCAGAGCTTCTCAATCTCCTCGGGCGTCGACACGTCCTCGGCGAGGATGTTCAGGACCTCGCGCTTGATGGCCGCCCACAGACGGTTGAAGATGAGACCGGTCGACTCTCTGCGGGCCACGTACGGGTGCATGCCAATCTCCCGGAGCCTCTCGACCAGGAACGGGAAGATGCCCTCGTCCGTGTCTCCGTCTGTCATGAGCTCGACGACCCGGTTCCCGGGCGGCATGTAGTAGTGCATGTTCAGCACGCGCCGCTTCGTGGACGCCTGGAGCCCGCCCACCATTTCTCGAGACTTGTACGAGGACGAGTTGCTGCAGAGGATGGCGTCCTGTGTGGTGAACCGCTCCAGGTCGGCAAAGGTGGAGATCTTGAGCGGCAGCCTCTCCGGCACGGCCTCGATGACCAGCCATGCCTTGCCGACGGCCTCGGCCAGGTCCTCGACGGCGCGTACGGTCCCGCGCTTCGCCGAGTCGGAGTACTGCCACATGCAGGTGTCGCAGTAGTGGACCGCCGCGATCCTTTGCTCCGGGCTGGGGTCGCGGATGAGCACATCATAGCCGCTCGCTGCCCACGCGCAGGCGATGCGTCGGCCGAGGACTCCTCCGCCGAGCACGGCGACGACGCGACGGTCCGTAGAGGGGAGTGTGAATGACGCCATTTGCGTACCGATGAGGACGATGAGTTTTGGTGGGAACTAAAAGGGTGCGAATGCGTCTATACGGTAGGTGAGCCAGAGAGCGCGAATGCCATCTTATATTGAACCAGAGGATGACGACACCGTCCGAGACGCGGCGCCGCCCCGCCCGGCAGTCGAGTCCACTCTTTCTCGAGACGACATCGGATGCTGTGGAACAGACGTGCCATCATGGCGAAGACGGTGAAAAAGCTTCAATGAGAGCTCAGCAGCCGGCCGAGAAATGTGGGGGGCCGAGGCGCGCCGGCGTTTGGTGGGGCCGCCCGACGTTCCGGAGCCATCCGGCGAGCCTCCTCGGGTTTTGAGAGATAAGCAGAACGCCACAATACGATTCGTCAGGCCCGTATATGCCGGCCATATTGTCCGCGTCGTTATCGCGCATGGACAGGAGGAGCTCGGATGCTGTTGTGCCGCGTCGTCACCCATCGCCTCTGTCGTGGAACAAGCCAACCACCGATCATCCACCATAAACGCCGTCAGCGGCTGATGCGGCACACCGTCTGGGCCCGCCGGGAGCGCCGCGATGTGGATCGGCCCTCGATTGATCGGCGAGATCCGAGATCAAGCTTTCTGCTCCGCTTCTCGGCACTGGCCTGGCCTTTGGTGGAACTGCCTCGGCTCGAAGAATCTTCGAATATCCCGTTCTTCCCACCGTGTGCACCAGCAGCAGAGCCCTGTTCACTGACGACCACGATGACTACCGCCACACGCCACTCGACGGCTCGACCGCCCTAGCCGATGGCGTGTTTGCTCAACAGATGCTCGACACGGAACCAGGACATGCAGTTGTAGCCTCCGAGGATGCACGGCTCTGCATACAGTTTTTGGCATTGCAATACGAGACAGGAGCTGTTCCTGTTTACCAATGATATGTACGTTGTAGCCTACTCGAGCTGCGGAACGTGTTGAAATGGAATCATTTTCATAGCAAAGCCAACGAGTATACATTTGTCATTTTGTCTAGCCTCTGCTGTTGCAAAGGAACCCTCCACTTGACTCCCAGCGCCTTAGAACAAGAAAATCTGATCCGAGATCTTGGCCGACGCTCCCGGCTGCTCGAACCCCAAGCCGACGAGCGACTTCTTCGCCGCGTTCACCATGCCGGGCGGCCCGCAGAGCATGACTTTGGTGTCGAGGCTCGGGCGGGGGAGCTTCTCCGCCATCAGGTCCTGCGTGACATAGCCGGAGCCAAACGCCCACCCAGCCGGGGGGTGGTCCAGCAGGTAGTAGACCCTGAAGTTCTTGGGATAGCGCCTGGCAAAGGTGTCGAGCTCGTCCCGCAGCAGGATGTCCTCCTCTGTCCGGTTCGCGTAGATGAGGCTGACCTCGGTCGTGTCGCGGTCGCCCTCGCAGATGGCGCGGATTACCTGGAACATGGGCGTGATGCCGGTGCCGCCGGCAACCATGCCGATCTTCTTGCACAGACCCGGGTGGTATCGCATTGCGCCCTTGGGGCCCCGAAAGAGGACCTCGTCGCCGCTGTTGAGGTTGGCCAGGTAGCCGTGCGTCAGCTTGCCGTCGGGGTACACCTTGATGACCAGCTCGAGCACACCGCGGTCCGAGTTGTTGGACACCGGGGTGTATGACCGCGCGATGCTCTCGCCGTCGACGTCGGCCTTGATGGCAACGTGCTGGCCGATCGGCAAGCCGAGCACCGTGGCCGCCGTCGGCAGACTGAATGTGAGGCGGTAGACGTTTGGTGCGACCAACATCTTCCCCTTCAGCGGGAGGGGTGAGTAGGTGACGGGGTCCAGCAACCCCCTTTGCAGCAGGGTGTCTTCCTGGACAGGTTTCGGCACCTTCATATGCGCAGGGTAGCTCGTGAAGGAATTGTTGCCCAAGACAAGTTTCGTGAACCGCTGGGCCAGCACCCCGTCCACCACCGCGAAGACGCCGCCTCCGACAAGGACGCCCTTGATGAAGCCGAATCCGCGCTGGTCTGATGATCCATTCTGCAGGAACGAGGACACCCACCTGGGCAATTCGAGGCCCTGGCGGCGGCCTGCAAAGTACACCGCTGCGACCGCGAGCGAAAACAGCCCTAGGTTGGCCAGTTTTGACGCAGAGTGTCCTTTGGATGAACCGCCGGCTTGAGCCTGTGGCTGCGCGGCGGGGGCCAAGGGCTTGGGCTTGGGCTTCTTCTCCTCGAACCCCTTAAGCTTGCCGATGCGGTACGTCTGCATGACCTCGAAAGCATCCTCGGAGTGGCCAGCATTGTCAAAGTCGCCGCTGGCGTCGGTGCCGGCAGCCTCTGTGAGGACTTCGGCGCCTCCAGGGTGGTCTGCCAGATACTTGGTCACGTCGTAGACTGTAGTGCTGGGCGTGAGTCACACTTCCCGTCTTTGCTAAAACGAGAGATATCGACCTACCTTTGCCGTGAATGATGAACCATGCATCTTCCGGGCTCTTGTGCTCTGCTATTTCTATGGCGGTGAACTCTTCCATTGCGGTGTCTGGCGGCGATGATGGCGAGATGTCTTGGGACTGATCAACAACAACGCAAAACTGCGGCGAAAGGAGCTGGCTGTGTTCGAGGAAGAGGCAGCGTTCCGTTCTTCCGTCGTATCATTATATCCACGATTGCCATACTTGATCAGTGACGACGGCAGCCCAGACGGCGTTTCCGTCCAGGGCCGAGGCTGGCCCCGCCCGTGGGGCCGAGACCGGACCCACCCCGGCGAGTGGCGCTCCCGCCGGCCCGAATCATGCGAGACTTCCCACCACCCATCCCGATGAGTGGCGCTTCCACCACTCGGAGATCTCACTGATCAGCCGGCAGTCCCGTAGCTGCCGATCGTGGTAGCAGCTGCGGGCCCCCTGCTAACGCCGGCCCCTGCCGTCCTGACGTAGCTTAAAACGCATACCTGCAGGACGAAAACTGCCGGCACATCCTCCAATCACGGCTGCATCATTTATCAGACCTACATATTTATCGACCGGAAGGTCCGTGGGGCCATGACGTAGATCGTTCCGGAGGCAGAAATGCTCATCGATGAAACGCCGACGCGCCGTGGGCTCTAGTCTGTTCTTCCCAAGCCGAGGGCTCCAGTATTAGCCTCGGCGTATTGCCTGATGTGCCGTTTCCCTCCCATTTAATGAGACGGGATGGTCGTGCTGTTCAAGGCGACCAGACCGCGACACTGCTCCCAATCTTCAGCAAGACCTCCTACCCATTGCACCCTTGCCCATGATGGGATCAAACCAGTTTTACCTTCTAGGCGAGAGTCCCTCGACGGCCAGGGACATTGATATCTCGCAGTCGGTGGGCTTTGAGGAGTTGCAGAACATCATCGCGTCACAATTCGCAGTAGTCGAGCCCAAAGAGAGCACCTCCCATCCCAGAGGCAAGGCTCTCAGCTGATCCGTCCTAGGCGTCGGTTTCATCTATGATGACCGGAGACTCACGGCCGTCTCTGACGTGCTGGGCAAGCAGGAGCCGGTAGCCGTCTCCATCGACGGCAAGGCAGTGCGCGAAGTGCCCGGACCTACTGGCATTCCGTACTTTGGCAACTACCTCGAGATTTTCCCTGACCACCTCGGGAACCACCAGAGACTGTTCGAGAAGTACGGACCTCTCATCGTGACGAACAACATGGGAAGCCGCGTCTACCAAACCAACGACCCTCAGCTCTCACAGATTTTCTTCTCCGAGTCCCACTACTTTACGAAAAAGCTCGTCCCTGGCCACCCCCTGTATCCCATCAAGTCAAAGGAGGCCGGCGTCTCCCTGGGCGACACCGACACCGAGGAATGGCGCCAGGCGCACAAGTTCCTCCCGCCCGCTCTGGGCCCCAAGGCCGTCCGGCACTACGCGCCGACCATGCAGAAGACGGTCGAGAAGGCGTACAAGGTGTTTGACGAGCTGGACAGCAAGGAAGAGGCCTGGAATGTCTACCAGTACATGCTGAAGCTGGGGTCGCAGGCCGTCGGCAAGCTCATGCTGGGCATGGACTTTGAGCACTTCACCGAAGTAGATGCTCCGCTGCACGATATGGTCCTCGACATTGCCCGGACCCTGGAGCTGAACAAGCGCGTGGCCTCCATGGGCTCGTGGTACGCGGGCATGCCGTTCGGCGACCCCAGGAGGCTGCGCCAAACAAGGGGCAGGGTCGAGGAGATGATGATGGACTCCATCGCCAAGGCGTCCAAAGGCCAGGAAGACTTGGAGCTGCAGGACGCCGCTCTGACGGCGGAGAACGTCGTTGGTACGTCGCGTCGTCGCGGTCGATCCTACCGGACCCGAAAGCTAACGCCCGACAGACTACTTCCTCCGAGCAACCGACAACAAAGGCAATAAGCTGCCGCCGGCGCAGTTTGCCCCGGCGCTGATTGTAGCCACCGGCGCCGGCTTCACCACGACGTCTTCGCTGTTGTCCTGGCTGATCTACAGCCTGGTCCAGTACCCCGGGAACCAGGAGCGCCTCCTCCAGGAGCTGATCGACAACGACTGGACTGAGGACACGCAGGTGACGGCCGACCTCACCAACAAGCTCACCTTCTTCGACAAGTTCGTCAAGGAGACCCAGCGGCGCCATAACCCGTCCTACCAGCCGGGCCGGACCGCCAAGGCCGACATGATCCTGCCCGGGGGCTACCGGCTTGCCAAGGGCTCGGTCGTCATCCCCGCCCTGCACCACATTCACAACAACGACAAGCTGTGGGACAACCCTGCGCGGTTCGACCCGAACCGCTGGGACACCGAGCGGGTCAAGAACCGGCCGGTCGGGTCGTACGTCCCGTTCGCCGCGGGCCCGCGCATGTGCGTCGGCTTCAACTTTGCTCTGCAGGAAGTCAAGGTCTTCTTGCCGAAGCTCGTCTACCGGTACAAGTTCAGCTTGGCGCAGGACGGCCCGATAGAGTACGACCCCTACTTCCAGCTGATCAGGCCGAACAACCTCTATGTCCACGCGGAAAGGAGAGTCAAGTGGCCGCCGAGGTCGGAGTAAGGTCGGGCTCGGGTCGGCTTTTGACCAGGAGTATGCTGCTGTAGACGCTGGGTTGGGGGAAAGCATGGATTCACGCTGAAAATCGGACACAATAGCGCTTCCTTGCCTTGTAGACATAGGTCGTCTTTTGTCTATAACGGCTTGTATCACGAATCGTTTCAATAGCGTCGAGCCGATAGTGGCGCCGTTTCGAGAAGTAGCCTAACGATGGCTTCGTATATGTTTTCCAAGTCCTTTGATTCCAGTTGTTTGTCGTGACTTTCAGCTGCCCATTTGTGTAGCATTGGCTCTCGGTGGTATCACGGGCGTGGATGGCTCATGCACCGTCAGGCTCAGAAGTTCCAGGCATTCATTCTAGCTGTTGGTCGGGATTCTCAGCTGCTTCCCTTGGCTAGGTCGACTCTCGCGAGGGCTATGCAACCCAAAAAGGGGTTTCGCTGGAGCACGGCTAAATTGTAATTTGGCTTGACCGTGGTCATCTGCGGAATCGCAGTTGCGCATCATAACGTCGTAATCATTCAGGCATGCTCAGCTTGACGTCTTCCTGCCTTATGGGCAACTTGCCCTGTAACCTCTCCTCACCCGGCAGCTCCACGCTGGCTGTCCCATTCGCGCCCTCAAGATCCCTGGCATGGCGGTACACCCGAACGGTGTTGTCCTGGCCGGCGCTGACCATGGTCCCCCCGTGGACATCCACCCAGAAGCATACCCCCTCATGGCCCCGCACCCGCTGGAGGATATCTTTGCTCTTGACGTCCCAGAGCACAATGTCCCCGTCCTCGCTCGCGGAGGCGATGAATGGTTCGCCGTCGAGGACGGCGAAACAGCCGCCGACGGCAAACTTCTCGTTGCGGTGCCCCTGGTAAGTCTTCTTTACGGTGCCGGCGACGTAGTCCCAGAGCCGAATGCAGTTGTCGAGGTTAAAGGCAAGGACGAAGCGGCCGTTGGGAGAGAAGCAGACGTTGGTGACGGCCGGGTTGTCCTCGTGAACGAGGGTTCGAAGGCATTGCCCAGTTGACGTGTCCCATACGCGACTGGTCCGTGTTAGCAAAAACCGGCATGAAACTTGCGGCTTGACATGAGGTCTTCTACATTAACCCATCCGTCGAGCAGCTCACGACCAGGGTCCCGTCTCGACAAAAGTCGATGCCGCTCACGGGGTCACTGTGAGCCGGCAAGCTTCTCATCAACCTCCCCGCCCTCACGTCCCAGAGGAAGACGGCCTCGTCGTATGACCCGCTAGCCAGGATGTTACCCTTGGGCGAGAAAGCCAGGCAGTGGATGTAGTTGTGGTGTCCCCGCAACGCGGCCATCTCCTGCCCCGATATCGATTTCCGGGTCGTCGTCTTCGGCCGTCCCGTCACTCGGTCCCACAGCCGAATGGCCTTGTCGTCTGAGCCACTGGCTATCGTGTTGCTGTCTGGCGTCCACGCGAGGCAGCTCACGCCGGCCATGTGGCCGACGAGGGTGTCCATATGGGCGCCGGTCGCGGCATCCCAGATTTTGAGCGTCGCATCCGCCGACGCCGATGCGATGAAGCGGCCGTTTGGCGATATCCGGACCTGGGAGACTGGCTTGGTGTGGCCATGGAGTATGAGCCGCGGCCGGTAGTCGGGCTTGAGCGGCTCACGCGGGGGGGTCGGCTGCGGGTGTCTGGGGGAGTAGGACTCCGTCCGAGTGCGGTCAGAGGTGCTTGGCGACGGGGAGCGGCGGCGAGGGTGCGAGGCCCTGGAGGGAGATCTGGTGCGGGAGTGAGGCCCTGATTCGGAGCGCGTGCTCGAGCCGGAGCTGGACCGCGACCGCGACCGCGACCGGGAGCGAGAGCGACGCAGCGAGCGGGGGCGGGACGGTGAAGGAGACGGCGAGGTTCGTTTGCGCGACGGGTACGCCTTGTTGGAGGTTTCGTTGGTCGGGCTCCTGCTCACCGCGTCGCCGTCCCGAGACGCGTCCGGCGAGCCCGAGCGCTGGGAAGAGGCATCGTCGGTCCTGCGCCGCTTAGGAGGGGGATCAGTGCTCGCGAGCTCGTCGGGCGAGTCCATGGCTGACGGAGTTGGACGACGAGGCTGAGATGCACAGGGCTGGAGATGAGGCTCGCGGGAAAAGTTATGGGCCGTCGAGACGATACCCCATTGGCTACAGGCGACGCGCTGTTAAAGGCCATTGAGCGCGGTGAGTTCCGCAAGATTGTGGGGGCTGAGTAGCACCATTGCAGGGGCCGAGAGCCTGAAATGCCACCACTGGGCGTCGACCAGTCCTGCATTCTCCTCCTTGCAGCTTCACAGTGACACACGGACACGTCGTTGGTCGCCGTGGATTGCCATGGCGCAAATATTGGCTCGGGCAAAGCCGCAGAGCCAGTGCCTCCCTCAGGAACTTCAGCCCCGGCAGCTGGAGATGGAGCTGGATGCCGGCTGCCGCCATGGCGAGAAGGCGCACGATGCGAGAGCGAGGTGGCGCGCACGACCGATTCGAAGCGGCGCACTGCAGCCATTCGCCGTTGGCCTCTACTCGACCTCGCGAGACCCGACTTGAGAGGTGCACATCATCGCCTGACGCTAGCGAAAGTCAGACCTCGGGCTCGCCTGTCTCAGATCGCCCGCTGGCACGGGGGCGAAGAAATGAGGGCATCCGAAAATAACAACATTCTGCACCAGGGGCCCTTGCAGCCTTGCAACTCCCAACGCTACGAATCTCCGCGGCATGTGGTTTTCGAGAGCGATTGGAAGTCCGTGTTCCATCAGTTCACGTCGGTGAACGGCGTCTGCAACGACGCAAAACGCTCGACGACGACGGTCGCTTCTGCCCGCCTCGCCCGACTTTTTCAACGGAAAAGCTGGCTGGCCTGCTGCGCCTTACTCGTGCAACGTGGGCTGGCAATGCACTTGTTGGGTGATTTCTGACAAGCGACCCGATTGTTGGCCAGCAACGACGAGCACGCACGGGCTGGGACGGGTCTCACGTCCCAAGGTCAAACATCCATCGTTGGTTGCGCAGAAGCTCGAATGGCCAGGACTGAGCGTGAGAGACCTGTTGATCCCGTCGGCGACGGTGACCCGGAGTGAGCCGGATGTGCATGCATACTCGTAGGTAGGGCTGGGTGCCAATGGTTGGCACTGTCTGTACTTCGTACCGAGAGCGAAAGAAGCTCGATAGCAGCAATGAGCCTGGCCCGGCCTAGGCCGTGGGCAACTGCCGGAATTGTAGAGAGTACGGAGTGTTCCGTAGTCCATAGGGTAGACAATTAATCGACAGCCGCTACGAGATAGAGTTTATGTCGTGCTGTTGGCTGCGGCAGTTGGTTGATCCCTCGTATTGCGTATCTCGGCTCAGCGGCTCTTCACTGGCGATGCTACGAGTACTGAACGGACCACCCGTACGGAGTACTCCGTAGCTGCCATGTCATGAACTTGGCACTGTCTGTCAATGCCCTCATCGCAAGGCCGTCGGCACTCGAAACTGCCAGAGCTGCAGGGTAAACAATCCATCGACAGCCACTAGGAGCAAGATTCATGCTACCGAATGCCTTTTGCTGCGGCAGTTGGTGGATGCTCCCTTGATCTCGTATTTCGGCCGAGTGGGCTCTTCACTACCGATGGTACTGTGCTCGTACGGAGGACTCCGTACAAAGTACTTTGTAGGCGTCTGGATTAGCCCTGTGCTCCCCGGGCTGCCCCTTTACCGCCGCACAAGCGCCTCGATAAACGGAGTGGGTGGAAGAATTCTGTCCCGAGATTGTAGGAGTAGGGAGTACGAGGAGGAGCCACTCGCCCAGAAGGAGTGAGAAGCCTCCTGGCTCGGCCACTGCGCCATCTGGTCTAGTTGCTTCATGCGTGCTGGCCTGGCGAGCGCACCAACGCAACGCACGTTGGTCCGGCTGGCGAGCTACTGAGTAACTGCATGGGTTGGTGGCGGCTGCCCGCGGTGGGCGTCGACTGCCGCGCTAATTGGCCATCGCCGCGCCCGAGGAAGGCTCAGCCGGGCGCATCCATGCCAGCTGCCAATCACGGCTGCCCACTCTTGCAGGCGCAATTTGCTTTTCCCCTGACGCCGCCCCCACCTGGCCTCGTTCGCGATCCCCGTTGCGGCGTTCTCTGCAGGCGCCAGGCACTCAGCCAGGAACGGCAGCCTGGACCCCACGGCGCTTGGGTACGTACCGGTATTCCTTCGTACGAGCACATACTCCTGCTCCACCGCCCAGCAGGGGAGGCATGCGTGATGGGGCGCGCCTACCTCCTCGTCGCACCTAGCCTGCTTCTTCGCTCGCCATCTCCTCACCTGCGGCTCTTCTCTCTCCCCCTTCTTCTTTTTCCTCTTACTCGTACATACCAGCCATCGCTCTTGTCGCTCTTTTCACCACAGGCACCTCGGCCACACATTCTTTTAAAAAAAGTCTCAGTCGCTCTCTCCCCCCGTCCACAGCCCGCGCTTTCGGTTTCGTTTCGACGTCTCAGCCACTTCCCAGCTACTTCCAACTCACCTCATCAAGATGCGCTTCACCCTTTCCGTTGCGGCCGTCCTGGCCATGGCCACCTCTGCCTTTGCGCAGACGGCCGACTTCGACCCCATCTACACGCCCAAGTCCAACGAGGTCATTCCCGCCGGCTCGACTTACACCGTCACCTGGGAGGCCCCCGCCAAGTACGCTGCTGAGACCATCTCCATCCACCTGATCGGCGGTGCCTCTCAGGACGCGCAGGTTCCTCTCCTGGACATTGCCAGTAAGTTTCACGCCCCTCGCTCTTCCCGCGCTCATATGAGAACCCGGTGTCGCTGACTGGATTCGCAGCTGGCATCAAGAACTCGGCCAAGTCCTACTCTTGGACGGTCGGCGCTACCCTGGGCGCTGAGAAGGTCTATGGCCTCGTCTTCAAGCTCGAGAGCAACCCTGCCGTCTTCCAGTACTCCAACCCCTTCCAGATCAAGGGCTCGGACACCAAGTCCACCGGCAGCGCCACGGTCACTCTCACCACCTCGGCCGGCGTCAAGACGGTCATCCTGTCTTCCACCAGCACCCCCGTCTCGACCAGCACCCCTGCCTCGACTAGCACCTCCGCTGCTCCTGTCACCACGTCGTCGCACGTCAAGCAGAACACGACCACCAGCTACCCCACCGGCACTGTATCCTGCAACAGCACCACGCTGGTCACCAAGCCCAGCGGCTCCCAGGTCGTCATCACCAGCACCACGCTGGTCAACCCCACCGGCACCGGGCCCGTGACCGTTCCCACCAACAGCTCCGCCGCTGGTCCTATTGCTGGCGCCGGTTTCCTCAGCGTCCTCGGTGGCCTGTTCGTTGCCTTGCTCGCTCTGTAAGGAGAGGGAAGTGTGTTCGAGTCTGGTTTGTCTTCCATGACGGGATATTTTGCAATGCGGGAGTAGCTCGGGTGCTCGCGCAATGTGTGCTCGAGGACTTGCACACAGTTTGGCTTGGGAACATGTTGGAAAGGCCCCGGACTGTTAATGTTTACAAGTATGGACTCTTCACTCAGGCTCTGCTAGCGATGTCGGATATTTCTGGCGTCGCTGCTAATAGAGGGCCTGGCCCAGGCTAGATGGCTGTGAATGCAACTCCCACATTTACCACTACTGTATTTCTGTCGCAGAGTGATTGCCATGCACATTCAATCAGTACCTGTACACATGTTTACTTTTGTGGCTGGTTGCCCATGCGTGGCCGGGCGTCTTCCGACACAAGAGCTGAGCTAGCCGCCATGGAACATTCAAACAGGCGCGTTGGAATGCGAGACATGCGTGGGCGCTGACGAGTTTGGCAGCGCAGGTGAGTGAGACAGTGATGACAGCGGGGCTGCCACGAGATGGTAAACATCCACTGACCCCAGTTCACACGAGCTTCTTTTGTTCAAGGAATTTCACACGAAAATCTCACGTGCCAGTTGCATTTCTAACTGCAGTGGCGCGACAATCGCCGCGGCTCGCGCTAGAGATGTGCAACCCAGGCAACGGGCATGAATAGTAGGCTTGCGTCGTCAAACAGAGGCGTTGTCGGACCACGGTAGTTGCCGGCCCCCTGTCTCAGACACGGGTTGCGGCTCTGGCTTCTGAAAGAGACATCACGCCGGCAGGGGCGCTCGTGGCGCCGCAGCAACGGCTGATCATTGGGCCTCATTTTGCTATGAGTTGTAGGCTACAAATTGCCATTTCTAGCTGTACTGTAAAGTCGACTGATAAACTCCAAACGCCCGCTTGCTCTCGATCTCATCGCGGCCTCAAAACGCCCAAGCATGACATCAAAATCTCGGCCACATCTACATCCGTATCACTAGGTACAGAGCCTATGATCCACCGCCGTGGACGCCTCAGTGACCGCCAACCTGTCCCTCTGGCAACGGCGGGATCCAACACACGGCCAAGTTCATGACAATGTGGATCGCGCCGATGACCCAAAACGCCGTGTCGTAGCCCGCGCCGCGGTCCATGAAGCGGAAGATGACGGCGAACACGACGCCGCCAAGGTTGCCGCCCCCGCCCGTGAGCCCCGACAGGATCCCGTTCGCCGAGGGATGGACGTGCGGGACCAGCGCGAAGTTGGCGCCGTTGCCGACCTCGAGGAAGATGGCGGCGACGGCGACGAGCCCGACCATGGTGCCGACGTCGCGGCCGCTCTGCTCCGACGGGTTGACCCGGCCGACGACGATGAGCAGCGCGCCGGCCAGGACGCCGCAGGCCGTGACCCAGCCCTTCTTGAGCCACAGGTTGCGGCCGAACTTGTTGTACAGCACGTCTGCAATCGCGCCGCCCAGGGGCCGCGTGACGAAGTTGAGGAAGCCGAAGATGGCCGCGTAGTTGCTCGCCTTGGTCTGGTCCAGGTACGGGAAGTTGGCTTTGAAGTACGAGCTCAGGACCGAGTTGACGGCCAACTCGCCGCCAAAGGAGCAGGAGTAAGTGGCGACGTGGAAGAAGGTCTGCAGAGAGAAGATGACCGGCAGGGCCTCTTTGAAGCTGGGCTTGACCACCACCTCGCCCTTGGCCATGTCCAGCGCCTCTGGCGCCAATGTTTTGCGCTTCTGGTCAAAGGCTCGGGTGTCTTCGTCTGATGACGACCCCTTTTCCTCATCCATTGGGCGATCTGCGATGGTGACGGGGATATCGGCAACAGTGGCTCCACCCAGTCCTAGGTCCCTTAGATTCTCATCTATCCGCTTGGTTCGCTCACCCCAGCTCCCGATGGGTGTGTCGGGGCACAAGAGCAGCATCCCAAGCGCACACGCCATCAAACAGACTAGGGGGACGACGAAAGTGACACGCCAGGCTTTGTGCTCGCTCATTCCCTGGCGGGAAACGAGCGAGTCGAAGATGGCAGGCATGATAAAGTAGGTGATACCGCCGCCAGCGTTGCCCCATCCTCCTGCCAGCGCGTTGGCAGTGCCGACGACGTTCTTGTCGAAGAAGCCGGTGCACCACACCTGACACGGCACGAATGTGGCCCCCAGGATGCCAATGAAGAACCTGGAGACGTATAGGCCGGTGACATCCTTGACGAGGGGAGCGAGCCCGATGGGCAGGCACCCGAGCAGCATCAGCGAGGCGTAGACTCTGCGGGAACCGAACTGGTCGCAGAGCGGCCCGGCAACGAAGCGGAGGAAGAAAGTAGCTGACAGCGAGACGATGTTGGAGTTGGCGATCTGAGCTGCGCTGAGGTTCAGGTCTTTCTTAATCGTAACCGTCAAGAGCGGAGGGAAGGTGTACCTGTCGACGGGTCAGTCAGCCTCGAGGATAGAGTCGGGGGTTGCTGCCTGGCTGTATCTTACCAGGCCCAAAAGCTTATCATGAACCCCATCCATGAGAAGAAGAACACCCGCCCGTACGTGTTGATCGGGTCCAGTACGGGGATGCTTCTGGCCTTCTTTGTGATTGGGTTGACCTCAGGGGCCTTCCACAGCACCGCGATGTCGAAACCCATTGCGGATGCTCCAGCTGCCAGCCTTTCTCTCGTGCGCAAGTCAGGTAACTAGTCGGGGCACTCGAGAGCCAGCTGCTTTACACATCGATGAGCTGGGAACCCGCAAGCCTCAAGCACGGCGGTATATATCTGCATCTTCATACCTGACGGTCGACGTGACGGCGGCTTCACGGGCTCGAATCTTGCATCTCCGGCGAGAGAGCCATATCAAGATGGCCAACCAACCACGGCGAGGGCCCCATCTGCCGAGGGCAATCTGGGGCCGAGTTCAGATACGCAACTGATGGAGCCTTGCAATGGCGCGGAGATGTTGCGGGCGAGTCTGGAGTCGCGGGGGGTGGCTGATAAGTGCCTCCAGAGATAAGGGGAACGTGGCCCAAGCGCCCGGTTGCACGTCTGTTGGCCGATTGTCTTAGATACGAGTAGGCCTGATTCGAGCCGCAGATCGCAGTGAGGTTATGGTGCTTGGCAGCGGAGCAGCGTCAGCCTTGTCTTGAGACGCTGAATATCTTGCTGTCGTTATAAAAAAATTAGAAAGGAATGCGGGGGTTCCCGACTTCGAATCCTACGAGTAGACGGTGAGTTCGAGTTGCCAAGGCATCCACCCCGGCGTCAAAACCAAATCCCGCCTCGAATCTATTAAGCATCCGCTAATAAAATGTTCTTCCTGGGCTCCCATTGGTGTTGTCCATCACGTGCTTGGGTCTGTCGATTCATAAGCGAGCCGACGGAGCAAACAAGCTTTGTCCTTGTCACAACAGACACTTGTTGCATCGCTTTGAAGTTGCAACGCCAGCAGATATGTTCTTGTATGCACAGCCTATGGAGAAGCCATCATACTAAATTAATTCCGCCATCCTTCGCTTAGCCCCGCTTGCCCCGTAGGAGTCGGCCGCGATTCTCCTAATGGGGACCAGATGCCCTTCAGTCAGGACACGTCAAACCTCTCAAGTAGGTAAACTTACCAATGGTAATCATTCAACACCTGTATCTCTTATAGCAGCCCCATGGCAACCGGGAAGAAGGCGACAGCTGCAAAAGCGGCTACATGTGGCCAATTTATAGCTGCGGCCGCAGTCACAATCGCTGGGCCATTGGAAGGTGGCGGCGCCGACTCAGGAGAGCCGGCGCCCTCTGTCGCCGGTTCCCGATGCGGTTCTGGGACTGTGTCGTGCACATCTTGGCTATCCAGCTGGGGGCGAGGCGCGGGGCTGACACAGTCTTTGCAAGGTATAGGTGACGAGTAGAAGGGACGCAAATCTTTGACGGGTGTAGGCGTACACGTAGCTGTTAAGACTGTAGTGCAGGGCGTTTCAATGAAGAAGGTCTGGCCGTAGGAAGAGATGGTTGTTGGAGCAATCGGACATATGACCGTGAATACCTCTTCGGTGAGAATATCATGACCTGCTTTTTTGGTTGACGGTCGCCTGTTGCCAGACTTGGTAAATGGCGGATGCGTTGAAGCAGTATTGGCGGTTATAGCTGTAGTTGTTCCCGTACCAGTTGTGGTTGTGATCGTCCCCGTGCCAGTGGCCGTCCCCGTGGCCGTCCCCGTGCCATTAGTCGTCCCCGTGCCAGTAGTCGTCACCGTGTCAGTAGTCGTCACCGTGCCAGGCGCAATTGTCGTCCCTGTATCAGTTGCGCTTGTAGTCGTTTCTGTTTCCGTTGCACTTGTAGTTGTGGTCGTTGGTAGCAACGCGGGAACACACGGGCCAATTAAATTCGTGTCCAAAAACACAATACCCATTGATTGTGTGTAAACACCTCCCTGGATGCTCGCGCCTGTAAGCATGTCGATCCGGAAGTCGGCCAAAAGAAAACCAGCAAAGTTAGAATCTACACCGATCGCTATTGTCGGGGCCTGCCAAAAGACGTTGCAGGATGAGGCGCCGTTCACGAGGGTTACCGTAGAACCAGTAGAGGAGGTGAATGACTCGGATACCTGGAAGACCCAGACGCTATTCGGATCGTTATTCCCGTCAAGGACGATTTCGCCGTCAAGAATACCATTGGTCAGCGTATAAACACCTGGTAAAAGGTGCAATCCCCCCCCTATGACCCCCCCGAGGTCCCCGATTGACGGCAGTGTAGCCGCAGTTTGATAGGCATTTCCCACATCCACTAATGCTTGAAATGCTTCGTCTCCCAGAAACTCCATCCCGTTAATCACTCCGGGGGGGAAACCGGCGATGTTCGTGCCGGGAAAGAGCCCAACGTCGCCGTCAATACTCGTGGTTCCGACATTTATTATTGACGCGGCAGTAAGTACTCTGAAAGAGGAAGCCAACCCAAGATCCACCTGGGCGCTGACCACACTGACGAACGCGAGAGCCGATCCGAGGAAGCGTAAAAGCAACATTGTGAGGGCGTGGATGAGTAAAGACAACAGTAGTAGCTTAGACAACTGGGCATCGATTGGCGATGAATAAACAGCGGTTGGGCTAGTTCAAATAAACAAATAGAACGAATACAGGCATCCTACCGGGTACTTATAGGGCATCTCGCAACACATAGCGTATACGGAGTATGTTTTGTGGGACATACTGAATCATCTGGGCGTAGCACTTCAAAGGCACGAGCAGACAACTCACATTGGGTCGGAAGGGTTGAACATGCACAGGTGAAACATAAACACTCCAAGCACATGCCGGGGAGTAAAAGACTGACGGAATGGGGTGCAAGCAGAACCAAATGACATTGGTTGCACGTCTCGGGGAAACTACGAAACACCAAATGGGTCTCAGATGACTTACACGAAGCATGCACGGATGGTGCTGAAGCCGCTGGGAGCTGTTCGTAGTCTCAAGACCGAAGGGGGTTATTTATCCCATTCTCACTCAGCATTGCTGGGAGGGAAACTCGATGGGAAGGCACGTCCCTCATATACATGTGAATGGGGTCTGGGCTTCCCGCCACAGCCACTGTCGTGGGGTGTTTAGATCTCTGTGTGGACTAGCTGGGTCTCAGGCGTGTACATGGAGGAATCGTCTTGGATGCGAGAACGGCGCGGTGATGAGCTTGTCGCAGAGCAACAGCATGGCTGCGTGACGGCGTTCCTCGCAACAGCGAATGAGTATTCTCTCAATCAATTATTGGGCGACGACTTGTCTGTAGAACTGGCTCGGGTACGGAGTAGCAACGACTGGAGTGCTTATCAGAGGCTGAGCGAGATCGTCGCTGAGAGATAAGAAGCTGGGGAAGCTCATGGCAGCCGTCTTATCTCGACTGACATCTCCGCGGGGCGTTGGGTGCGTCTCCGGGACGAACGAGCGCGGCTCTTGATTGCCCGGAGGCCCAGTGACGGCAGCGTCGACTTGATAGTCCACGGGGAGGGAGATGCATAGATGGGGTCGGACGTCTCCCTGCTCCCGAACCAGCCGGTGGGTGGTGAGCCACCGTATCGAGGGCGGCGCACGCTCCGTCCTCCTAGGTTTGCGCTCTGGAGACGCTCATTGGCCCAGGACGTGTCGAACATACGTCGGCCGGACTCGGGCTGTGGCCACGCTGACTCGTGGATTCAAATGCCCGCGGCTATCTGAGATCAAGGCGTGATCGTGAAGTGTCTTTGCGAATGCGTTGGTTCAATCGAGGCATCGTCGTAAGCAGTGAGGTGCAGCGAGGTGCAGCGAGGTGCATAATAAGTCGCAACATGCAGGGTCGATGGAGCCACCCTCAGGAGCCGTTGACGCTAAACCACACCGAGCAAGAGGGGCGGCAATTGCCGCATTCGCAATGGAGGGGCATATTTTTTTCTCAACCTCCGACGAGACGTGAGAAATCCGTACTCGGGCATCGCATCAGTGAGTGAGCTGGCTTCTGCTTCCCGTGCGCAAGTCTCGCCGCGAACGGGGTACCTCCAAACCCCCCAGAACCAACCGTCAGTCTGAATTGGGCTCGCCCGTCCGGCCAAGCCGGCATGCTGACGAGCTTCCCAGGGAACAGCTCCGACCGTGGTGGGGTTCCTCAACCACGTCATATCCAGTCCCAACCGTCGACTGTTCCGCCTCGTCATGGCTTCGCAGGACGTCCCCAAGACCTGCAAGGTCATCACGGCCGACACCATCGCCAAGGGTCTCCTGGCCGAGGTCAAGGAGACGCTGGCCAAGGTCCAGGGGCCCAACGGCCCCGAGCCTTCGCTCGCCGCCTTCCTCGCCAACGGAGACCCCGCCGCGGTCAAGTACGCCGAGTGGTCCAAGAAGACGTGCGAGGAGAAGTGAGGGCCCTCGCCCTGTCCTTGTGTTCGTGTTCGCGATGCTGACGGGCCACGCAGCGGCTTCAAGTTTGATCTTCGCACCGTCGAGAAGGACCTCCTCGAGGAGGAAATCATGAAGGCCAACGACGATGACCAGGTGGATGGCACCATAGTGTACTATCCCATCTTCCCCAAGAACCCTACCCACGACCAGTACGTACAGGAAACCGTCGATCTTTCCAAGGACGTCGAGGGGATGTGCCACAAGCACCTCCACAACATGTACCACAACGTTCGGTTTTTGGATCCCCCGGAGAACAGGAAGAAGTCGATTCTGCCCTGCACCCCCCTGGCCGTTGTCAAGATCCTGGAGTATCTTCAGATATACAACCCCATCCTGGCATCCGGGAACCGGCTGTTCGGAAAGACCATCACCGTCATCAACCGCTCCGAGGTCAACGGACGTCCGCTCGCGGCTCTGCTAGCCAACGACGGTGCCACCGTATACTCGGTCGACATCACCGGGGTCCAGTTCTTTACCAGGGGCCAGGGCATCAAGAAGCCCCGACACCAGGTCGAGGACAAGGAGGGCTGGGGGCTGAAGGACTGTTTGCCCCTGAGCGACGTGGTCATCGGAGGCGTGCCCGTCGAGTCCTTCAAGGTGCCCACGGAGCTAATCCGAGATGGCGCCGTGTGCATAAACTTCTCGTCGTACAAGAACTTTGACGGTCCTGCCATCAAAGAGAAGGCCTCCATCTACGTCCCGTCGGTCGGCAAGGTCACTATTGCCGTCCTGCTGCGGAATCTGGTGGTGAGTCTCAGCCACTCTTGAGAAAACAAGACTTGAACTAACTTTGCCAGCGCCTGGTTGCCAACCGCCCGTCCAAGGACGACACGGCCAAGAGCGTCATTCAGGCTAAGAGCGCGGCGTTTGCGGATGACTGATCGCGCCTGTTGGGCACGGATACGGAAAACATGATAGACGTCGATTCCCATGACAACCTTAGAATTTATGATACCTCGAAATCCCCAACGATGCGGCTTGCTGTCTCGACTGCGCTGTGTGAGTCTTCTGGGTTCTTGGTTCGGCGTCGGCGCTGCTGGGGAGGTCGCGACGGAGTGCATTAGGTAGGGGCATGTTTCCGTGGAAACGCAGAGGGCGGCGCTGAACACGCCCTGAACAGGTACTGAACCTGCAGCTCCAAGCACTGAAGAACAGCTGCCGGCGCCGAACAGCCCCCCATTCACTGTCCATACCCCTATGAGAGCGAATAGCCAGCACTGTCTTCACCAAGCCAGCTAGCTGAGGTCAAGGGCCGATTTGGCCCAGTTGGCTGGCTTCTCGCCACAACCTCCTCCCGGCGCTCCAAGGTCGTGGGTTCGAACCCCAGCCTGGAGTTCTAATTTGCCGCGAGTCGGGTTACCACCACGAGGCGGGTGGGATGAATACAAGATTAAGAGTCTTCTCGGGGGTGACGCATCCTTGGGTCCTGAGGGGGAAGTGGCGAGTCTTCTTTTTTGCCCTTTTTGCGTATGTTGTTTTTGGTGTTTGGTTGGGCTGACTCTGTTCATCGTGATGTGTCTGGTATTGCGATGGCGGCAGCGGCTCTCACGCTCGATGGGAGGTTGGTCTGGCCGTCCAGTTCATGGCATAGTGGTGTGCAGATGTGGAACATTGCTTGGTGCGATAGCATCCTGTGGAAGCGAGGCCACATCTCCTCTGAAAGATCATTTCACGCGCCAAGCTGTACACGAGGTACAGGGCCGGCCGGCAACTCTACTGCTGCAGAAGAGTCGAGGGACCATCTACCATGCTGAGAGGTTTCTTTCACGCTTTCGAGACGCGTAACGGAGTCGTTGCAGAAGCGGAAGTCGGGATATTAGGCAAGGAACCAACCGCCCACCTCGGCGGAGGTGACGCGAGAAGCTGAGCCCGTCAGCACCTAACGGAAGCGGCGTTGGATCCGGCGGGTAACTTCTTTTATTTCTTTATAGAAGCGATATATATTTCAAGGAAATAATTCATAGTAAGCTCATACATATACCTAGGAATATACCAATGTGCATAGGAGCGAGGTCGATGTGGATTACCAAGCTTAGTCGCAGCCGCTCTTGGCGTCGATCGGAGAACAGGGCCAACAGGGCCGCGAGACGAGATTGGCGAGGCCGTTTGTCGATTGTTTCTGCAGCCGCAGCCACAGCAAGCCGTCGGCGGGGGTTCGTTTCCGTCTGGACTTGCAGTCGTTTCACGGGCGGGTGGTGTTGCGCATGCTAGCCTGGTTCTGGATCCCAAAGCGGACGTGCGTCTCCCGAGCTCACGTTGGAGTTGAAGCATCGTGCGGAGCGCTCCGTGCTCGTATTATTCCTAGACCAGCAGCACGGGGCACTTGCATGGCAGCACGGGGCACTTGCATGGCAGCACGGGCGCTGTATTACGAGTACTCGTACGCATGTGCTGCGCGAGGCCTGGGCCTGGCTCTTGGCTCCTCGGCATGGCCCTTGGCGCAGGTGGTGCAACATCATCGCTGCCAACGTCTGCCAACGCCTCGACTCAGCCAACGCATCTTGCCGTCGATTGCGAGCAGCCGCGTCTGGCCCCCGCCCACTGCATGACGCCGCCTGCTCGGAGCACCCGAGGCAGCGGAATCTGGACGGCCGCACGCACGGTTCGAGTTTTCCGGAAAGCCTCTGAGAGCCGTGCACAGCGGGTCTGCGGAGCGGACAGGCCGCCAAGCCATGCAGGGCAGAGCGCTGAAAGCATCAGGCGTGGCCAGCCCGATCCCGCGCCGCTCATTGGCTGTCGGCAGCGTTCGTCGGGCCCGGGTGAATGAATGGACGGATCATGGGGGAGCCTGGACCCCACTCCCTGCACTGGCCACTCCCGATTCAGCCACCCCTGACTCTCATCACCTCGCTGGAAGCGCTTCTTCGTCTGAACGACGAGAGCGGCTCGGGCCTTTGGTCTGGAGAAACGTCGTCCCAGAACGCCTCTCCCTCTCCCTCTTCGCTCCCGAGTGCCAGCCCACGACCGCTCCTCCTCCTCCGTCCCATGATGAGCCATTGCCGCTCCCCCAACAACAGCCCTCGCCGTTGATCGAATCCGCCGACACGGGCGCCTCGCCGCCAGTCGTTTGCGCCTCGGCCGTGTGGCTGCCGCGAGCGAGAGAGCGAGCGACTCGACGACTTGCGACCCGGCACTTGCCCTTTGCCGAACCATCGCCTGAAAACACCTTCGTTTCCCATGGTGCTCAGCAGCTGAGCGAGGTGGCGGCGCCAGGAAGACACGCCCCAGGCAAAAGTGGTCAGTCATTGCAGCCAGGTGCTTTGCTGCTTGAGATTGAGCCGCCAAAACGACGCATCGCCGGTTCTAGCACCAGTCCGCTGCTTCACGCACCACAGCCGACCATGGCCATCCCAAATGCCCTCCACATGGGCCGCGACGGCAGCCAGGACGGCTCTGCGCCAGCCGTGCCCTACCGTCCGCAGCAGTCCTCGCCAACGCTGACCAACCCGGACATGATTCTGCCCGACTACGACTACGACTACGACGACACGGAGCCCCTCGGCGAGCGGCAATCTTCATTATTGACGTGGAACGGCAACCCTCAGAACAATGATGCCGACTTTCACTCCTTTCCGCCCAATACATTCCATTCGGCGCCCCAGGGCCCGACGACCCCTATAATCTATGGCAACGGCACGATGCTGTCAGACATTGGAGAGGTGACCGAGGTTGAGAGCACCGTCGGGAGCCTGCCCAGGCACACGTCATCTCATCTCTCGGGGATGGGCGGTGACGGCACTCCAGTGCGATCCTCGCTGACTATGGGCAAGAGAGTGCCTAAGAAGCGGACGGCCCAGAACGGGACCCGTGGGCGCAGGTTGTCGATTGAATCGACGAGCACAATCAACGAACTAGAACGGCCCGCCCCCTTTGGCGATTTCGACGACTCTGTCAGCGTCGACGACAGCAACTTTCAGGGCGACGACGAGGAGAGCATGGCCGAGTCATACTTGAGAGACACGCCCGTTGTCAACCCTGGCGTTACGGCCAAGCCGTCCGGCCAGGGGCTGGGCGAAGACAGATTCTCCACAACCTCCATCAGCAAACGAGCTGAGCAAATATTGGCGAATGCGAAACGCCGCTTGACTGTATGCTGCAGCTGCTCTCCGACGGGCCGTTCCTAGCCTTGCTAACGTATATCCAGACCATGGAGGGAAACCTGAACAGGGCAAGGACTCTCAGCTATTCGTCCGTATCCGACGGCTCGACTCCATCTCCAGTTGCCCCCCCAGCCACAGCCATGCGCGACAACACCCCTCCCATGTCGTCGGCTCATGCCAGGAACATGAGCGAGACTGGTCTGCAAGGGGGCTCGGGGCCTACTGCGCACCTCCAGAGGTCTGCGAGCGCCCTCGGCGCTGCTGGTGGCTACCGCCAACTGCTTCCCCAGTCTAGGAGTGCGGATGCCCTTGGCAGTAAATATTTCCACTGCGCCAACAAGATATCGCACCATCCTCTTGATACGACCCTCGCGCCGCTGAGCGAGGACGGCGATGATACCTACGTCCCGGACAACACCAAACTCGATAGTCCCCAATTCAACGTCCTTGCCAGTCCGACATCCAGCACATATTCCGATACCGGAATGACGCGCTCTGCGTCTGTGGCGCAGGTGCGAGACCTACAAGACCAGATGCAGGGGCTCAAGGGCAAGATCTCGAGCCTCAGGGAGCAGGCTCGGGCAGATAGCATGAAGCGGCGCAGCTTGCGGAGTCTACGAACGCCGAGCCCTTTCACGCATGCGGTATGGGACCGATCATCCGCAGACCAGCCCCCCATCAGTTCCCCCGAGACAGCGAGTCCTCCGCTCGCGAGTCCGAGTCCCTGGAACGGCACTGTTCCCGGATTCGAAACCAGCAGTCAAGTCAACGTTGCCAGGGGCGAAACCCGAGTACTCGCCGAAGAAGATGCACAGTCCGTCGTCAGCGGCTATCACGAAGCTCAAGAGACGCAAGACGAGGATCTGACGGTCGAGGTTGTCCCAGAATCAGGGCCAGACCATAAGGGGTTGGGTGGATCGTACCGCGACGGAGAGGGCGTAGAGGACGTACGCACAGAGGGCGACGTACGTGCAGAGGGCGACGTGCGCACAGCGGGCGACATACGTACAGAAGAAGCAGACCTCGATGGTGATGGAGAAGACGCGAACATTGCCGACGACAGGAGCGAGGGCGGTGATTCCTTGTACCACGACTCTTACCAACATCCCGTCTCTCACGAAGATCGAGAGGATGCGTTTGACTATGAACACTTTTTCCTTCACTCGGCAATGGGAACCATCAGCAGACAAGGGACGGCCCGAGGAGGGAGCTCTGACAGCGAGGACTCGGACGACTCAGTCGAGACAACTCGCGGCCCGATGCTGAGCCACGCTAGACGCCCCAGCATCGACACGTTCACGACGGTAGACTCCTTCGCCACAGCTACCGAGGGCCGCGCGAGCCGCAACTCAATAACCCGGAGTGGGAGGACGGAAGACGGCTTTGTCACGCCAAGCCAGGGCTACGATGAGGCATCATCTGTGAAGCGTCTGACCTTTGGGGGAGAATCCGGCAGCGGCAGTGGCAGCAGCAGCGACGAAACAAGCCGCATTCTGGAGAACCGGCCACGGCAAAATTCGGTGCTTCACCGGCCAATATGTACGAGCACCACGTCAGCGCTCCATCGACCGTCTGTGTCGTCGTTTGAGTCCACGGGAACCAACAGAAGCTTCCCTCTTGTCAACAGGGTGAGGCTAAGCGGAGGCATATTGACTCCGGGAGGGTCTCCGGAACACGAACTCAAGCAGGTTTCCGAGTCACTCATGAATGAGACGGCCAGCATCTGCGACAAAGACAGCACCTATGGCGGGCCACGGTCGCCTGCAATCCAAACGCTTTCGCGGGAGGATCAGATGATGGTTGAACGGGTTGTCGCCAGCCTCGGCCGGTGTGTGCTCGGGCTGGCCGAGGCATCCCATGCAAACCCGGGAGGCCGGGACGAGTTCAGGCGAAGGATCGAGGCGGCCAGCAAGATGCTCGAAGGCGGAGAATGAAGAGGAAATCATTGCTTAAAGGTACGTATTACGAAGATGATGAGGACTTGCACGAGGCGTCTACGGATTGGCTCGCACTTTGCCGAGAAGGCTAGAGACGAGGCGGCATGCTCTTAGTTTCTGTTGGACTGCTGGCCAAGTATTTTGCCAACAGCGGACATCTTTGATACCCTTCTTGTAGCCCCTTATCGAGTAGAGCGGCGGTGTATCAATACCAATGGAACTTGATCGATGAGCGCACAGATTGACTCGAAGTTCGAGCCCACCGAGGCACTGAGCAATGAATGGTGGACAGGGCTGCCGCAAAGGCTGTCTAGGGCGCGTTTGGACTTGGGTGCACAAGATTGGGAGAGATGGGGGCTCACGGATCCTTTGCGCGGTACAGCTACAGGCGAGTGATGGCATCGTCGCGTTTGACCTGTCGCGCCTTTGTCGTTGCTTTGTCGTTGACGCAAGTTCTGCGCACGTTTGAGCCTGCCTACACGTACCATGAGCACTAGCCTCGACGGCCCATAACAAACAGCACCACCCCCACCAGGAGCTTATCTGCCGCCCACACACCCTCGAATCGCGTCTCCTCCCGACTCCAAACTCCGTCACGTCAAACAACCGCAGCCCGGACACGAACGGACGGACGCGAAAGACGGAAAACAGAGAGCGCGCGCAAATAAAGGGAGAAGAAATCAACAACAACAACCATGGACGTGCTCGCGCAGCTCCTCCCGCCCGACCTCGCCGCCTCGGTGCGCCAGCACCTGCTGCACCCCGCGTCGCCCTTCCAGGCTTACAAGCGCCTCGCCGCCGAGCAGGCCGGGCGGCTGCTCGCGGCGCTGCAGCCGCTCGCCGACTGGGCGCTGCAGCGCGTCGTCGACAACCAGGGCGCGTCGGGGGCGCTCGCGCTGCTGGCGCTGCTGACGGCGGCGCTCGTCGTCGTCGCCTGGGTGCACCGCCTCGTCATGTGGTGGACGCGCCTCGCGCTGCGCGCCGTCTTCTGGGCCGGCGTCGCGCTCCTCGCCGCGTGGGTCTGGAACCGCGGCGTCGCCGAGAGCGCCCGCGACCTCGCCGCCGTCGTGGGCGCCGTCGTCGAGCACCTCGCCGTGCTGCGGGACGTGTGGCAGGTCTACTACGCCCGCTACAAGGGCCAGGAGAAGGGCTACGGGGACTGGGGGCGCGGGGTCAGGGGCTAGCCGTCGAGGACGCGGCGCGCGCGTGAACGGATGCGGAGTTTTTTTGTTTGGTGTTCGGGAAGCGACACATTGTGGGCGCCGGCGGACTCGACTTTTTCGCTACGGCGATGACCACATCGCACGGATAATATCAGGACACACATGGGACGAGCAACAATTTTCGAATCAATCCACATGTCTGCGTACCTACTCAGACAGAGGTCCCCAACGCCGCCGCTATGCAAAATCGCCAAATCAATCATCTCTCGACGCACGTCTCCCATTCCCTCGCTCAGTCCTGGTCTTGGTCACCAGCCTCGTCCTCGTCGTCGGGCTCCTTGGGGTCCTGCGCCTCGTGGAACTGGATACAATCGTCGACGTGGCTCAGGATGCCGGCGACGCTGTCCTCGTCCGTGACGTCCAGCTTCAGGTAGTTGATCATGCTGAAGCTCTCGATGAGGCCAGCCACGGCGCGGTTCAGCCGCCGGAAACTCGCACCCTTCATGACCTGGCCCCGTTCGTCCGGTCGCTTCGTCTCGTCGTCTTCCTCGTCCTGGCCCTCGGTCGCGCGCCTGCTGCGCTCGAACGGGTCGTCGTCCAGCAGGCCCGTGTCCGGCGTCAGGAATCGCTTAAGCTCCTTCTTGACCTGACCCTTGACCAGGTCCATCTTGGACAGCACGTTGATGTGGGGGACTTCGAGCATGAGCATGGCGCTCATGGCGCTGAGGGTGCCGGCGAAGAACTTTGCGCGGTCGACGACAAAGGTCGCCTCGAGGAGGTAGACGGCCGCCATGCGGATGTCGAGGGATCCCGGCTGGGAGAGGAACTTCATCAGGGTCGGCAGGATGGGGATGTGGGTGTAGAGCTCGATCTGGCCAGGCATGTCGATAATAATGAGGTACTCTTCGGTCAGGCTGTCGAGGGCTTCGGTGAGCCAGTCCAGATTCTCCATGAGGAACTCGAAGCAGTAGATGAGGCCGCCGTTGGGGCCGAGCCCGACCTCCTCCATGGCATCCTTGAGCGAGATGAGCTCCTTGATGTCGAGGTCGGGCGTGTGCTCGAAGGACTCGGCGGCCGGGTCGAGGTTGACGTAGAAGGCGGAGCGGCGGTTGAGCTGGAGGTGGGTGATGAGGGCGGCGCAGAAGGTGGACTGTCAAGGGCGGGTCAGCGGCACGCGCCTGAGGGCAGTGTCTCTGGATGCGCGGGAGCAGTGTCTCTGGATGCGCGGGAGCAGTGTCATGGGCATCAATGTGACTCGATCTGGGTATCGTACCTTGCCCGCCCCCGCGGGGCCCATGACCATGGCACCGAACTTGCTCATGGCGGCTGCGTGCTGAGCGCCTGTATGCGAAGCTCCTCTTGTCGTGCGTGAAGGGTGCGGCGCGGCTTCCAGGCGGCATCTGCGTGCTCCGAGGCGGACGTGACGGAGGCAGCAGCGTGATGCGGGAATGCTGCTGCTGCAAACGAAAGTTTGACGTCGGAGTTTTGGCGCGAGGTGGGGGCCCCGCGGTGCGAACAGGCGAGATACAGGGTAGGCCACTGTTGCTTGCGGCTGGCGAGGCGAGTCTGTGCGGGCTTCGTTTCTCCGTTCTCCGGCGGCCAGCGTCGCGAGTGGGGCGCCCGTCAAAGGCACGTTGCTGGAGGCAGTCGGCGGACTGGACTGATTCCCCTGCGATGATCCGGCTCCCTGGGTGGTGGAGGGGACCCTGTGCGGAGACCCGAGTGGTCGCCGAGGGGCAGGCGGGCCTCAGTGGCTCGAATTTGTTGACAAGCACCGCGAGGGGCTCAAGCACTGGCTGGCTTTGATGGCGCAATTTCACTGCAGGTGGTGGTTTTCCGTGGCTGCCCCTCTGTCCCGAGCCGGGCGGACACTAATCTGCTAGCGGATATTAGCACGGTACGTGTGCCGCGCGCAGTCCACACCCATTGCACCTGTATCCGCTAACGAACGTCTATCAGGAATGCCCGATAACGCCTTTTTCTCCCGTCTCGTTGCCCCTCCAAGGCACCACCATTCCTGGCCCCCAGTTCGGGTCGGCTTAAATCGCCTCTCCGCCTTTTTTCTTACCTCAGACCTCGCATCTCTTCCTCCTCATTCCCTCATTCCTCATCCCTCACCACTCATCCCTCACCCCGAGCATTCTCTGTCCGTGGTACGTGGCCTCAACCGACCCCATATCGCCTGCACTTCGATTCTGCGAGCTCCCTCTGACCGGCGCTTCTCTGCAGTTACTCGGGCATAGACGTATCGTCAGCCTCGTTTTTCGCTCTCATCCCCAGCGAACGTGTCCAGAGCCAATAACCCTCACCGGCCCCCCTCGTCACACGTCACCCTCCTCTCCGCAATCATGTCTGCAGTCAACGGCACCAACGGCACCAACGGCACCAATGGCGTGCACGTTGCGAAGCCCCAGGGCTCGTTCCTGTTCACTGTAGGCATCCCTGCTCGTTCATGAGATCCGTCGTCGCCGTCGGCCTTTTGGGTGTCGTCGCAGTTCCCCGCTCCTAATCGCCGTGCATAGTCCGAGTCCGTCGGCGAGGGCCACCCCGACAAGATTGCCGACCAGGTCTCGGATGCCATCCTCGATGCCTGCTTGGCCGAGGACCCGCTCTCCAAGGTTGCCTGCGAGACTGCCACCAAGACTGGCATGATCATGATCTTCGGCGAGATCACCACCAAGGCCAAGCTCGACTACCAGAAGGTCGTTCGTGACGCCATCAAGGACATCGGCTATGATGACTCTGCCAAGGGCTTCGACTACAAGACCTGCAACCTGCTCGTCGCCATTGAGCAGCAGTCCCCCGACATCGCCCAGGGCCTGCACTACGACGAGGCGCTTGAGCGCCTCGGCGCCGGTGACCAGGGTATCATGTTTGGCTACGCCACTGACGAGACCCCTGAGCTCTTCCCCCTCACCCTGATGCTCGCCCACAAGCTCAACGCTGCCATGTCCGCTGCCCGCCGCGACGGCTCCCTGCCCTGGCTGCGGCCCGACACCAAGACCCAGGTCACCGTCGAGTACAAGCACGACAATGGCGCCGTCGTCCCCGTCCGTGTCCACACCGTCGTCGTCTCTGCCCAGCACTCCCCCGACATCACCACCGAGGAGCTCCGCAAGCAGATCAAGGAGAACATCATCAAGAAGACCATCCCTGCCAAGTACCTGGATGACAACACCATCTACCACGTAAGTACAGCCGTCAGGTGTGCCACATTGGGAGGTCAAGCTGACTGACGTTGCCTTTGTGCAGATTCAACCCTCTGGCCTGTTCGTTATCGGTGGGCCCCAGGGTGATGCTGGTCTGACCGGCCGCAAGATCATCGTCGACACCTACGGTGGTTGGGGTGCCCACGGTGGCGGTGCCTTCTCCGGCAAGGACTTCTCCAAGGTTGACCGGTCCGCCGCCTACGTCGGCCGCTGGATTGCCAAGTCCCTGGTTGCCGCCGGCCTCGCCCGGAGAGCCCTGGTGCAGCTGTCGTACGCCATCGGCGTTGCCGAGCCCCTCTCCATCTACGTTGACACCTATGGCACCTCTGAGAAGTCCTCGGACGAGCTCGTCGCCATCATCAACAAGAACTTTGACCTGCGGCCAGGTGTCATCGTCCGGGCCCTCAACCTGGACCGTCCCATCTACCTCCAGACCGCCAAGAACGGCCACTTCGGTACCAACCAGGACTTCAGCTGGGAGAAGCCCAAGCCCCTCACGTTCTAAGCGGCTTGTGCGACAATACCGATGGCTGGAGAGAATTCAACAAACTCTCAGCAAACTTGAATCCATCATGTTTTTATAAGGTCCACTTAGGCACACTCAGGCGGCGTACGGTTCTCAACGAAACCATGTTAACCCCCCACTCGGGAACGGGGGGGCAGGCGGTTTCCGGAATATAATCCCTTTTCCTTTGTCAGTCACGAAAATCTTTCATGATATACGGAACGGAGTGGCGGCGTCTTTCAACAAAGACAAAATTTTGGGGCAAAGCTGCATTTGCAAGGCAAAAGCGGAAGCCTCTCAGAGACTTGCATTACGAGATACCCTTGCCGAGGGGACATTTTAGAGAAGCGTGCTTACCGGCGTTTTGAGGGAAAAGAGAAGAACTTCAACATCTTTTGTTTCCCCCATGTTTCTCTGGCCGAACTTATGCAAGTCGGGTCAGCCAGCCGACCATCCTGACGGTGGAGAGCGGGGATGACGGCTGTTGGCAACCAGAAGGAAGGGGAGGAAGGAGGATGGGCATATGCTAAGCTAGGCAGCTAGATTCCAGAGAAACTACCAACATGAATGTGGGATCAAAGAGGCCCCGCGTGGGAACCATCTGTGAATAGGAATGCCATTGTGATGGGTGCAGGTGCCGGGCTTGCACGAGGCCAATGTCAGGTCTCGTGTACTCCGTACGAATGGGTCAACAGTACGCACGCAGTTGCGCCGGACGAGGCATGTACGTGGAGGAAGACGGAGCGTCAAAACGAAGCCATTCGTAGACGTACTGCTATGCCGTTGGCCGCTCAGGCCAGGACAGTGTCTCGCACGTGCGCATGTACAATCAGTACGCGGCTACCGGGGCAGCTCAGCGAGGCGAATGGGAGCCCGCACTCGAAGACTAACTTGCAAGCACGCGCGCGAAGGGTCTTCTACGAGAGACGTGTCGCGGCTGTGGCGGCGGGCACCAAGAATATCTGACAGGCGCCGGGGCCGGGGTGGAGGCCGCGTGGAGGCGGCGGTGGTTCACTGTCCGGACGTTGGCCCGGGCGTCGCCGACTCTTACTTATTCAAACGACTAATGAGGTGGATGCGATTGTTGGCCGATGCCTTTGTGAGCGAGGGCAAGGGTGGCTGGCCTGGGCGCTGGCTCCAATCGGAGGCGGCTCGCTGTACGGAGGCAACGCGTGCGGACGGCGTCGATTCGACGGCTTTGCGTCGTCAGACTTGATGTCGGTCGCTGGCCAACGCCAACGCGCGCGCCGGGTGGGCATGCGAGGAGAATCGGCGGCGTTGGCGCCGGATGAGGCAACGTGAGGCGACCGAGTTGGCCGTTGGGTTGGGCGCTGGCGAGGTCTTGTCAGATATCGGTCGGGGCCTAACGACAGTTCTGGGAGGACCGTGTGAGGACTCAAGCGGTCATCATGGTGTCAGTCGAGTTGCGTTGTGTTGGCCTACAGCGCCCCTGCGTCGTGTCTACGTTGAGCGGAGGGAGTGGTCGTAGTACGAGAGTAGGCGCGTGCGGACGGGAGCTCTGGCATTGTCTCTCGAGTCTCCGCGTCTCACCGGTTGGATAAGGTTGACCGGTCACCGCGGCCAGCCGGCAGCTGCATCGGCGCCGTGACTCCCATTGGGCGAGTCCCGGGTTGAGAGCCGCCCGCCCGTGACCGCCAGGCGTCAATACATGTCATGTTACTCGAACGGACGGAAATGAGCTCATATTTGAATGTGCCAGTCAAGAACTGATGAAAAGCAAAGACAGACAGAGGGCCAGAGATGAGGTTTCCGCCACCTAAATTGGAGATCGGAGTACGGGGAAATCCACGCCGACGACGACGCCGTGAATCATCCGTAGTGAATAGTGACTCGCGAGGGTGAACGGGCCCAATGAATGGCATACCGCACCCGTGCGTCTGCAAATTTTCGGGATGACGTTCGCTTTTGAATTTTCTCTTAACTCTGCTCAAGCCCGAGCGGGCGGCAATTGGCATACTAAAGGCGACCTATTCTTCGTCAGCCTCGGTTCGTGCAGACGTCAGTCCCTTTGTTCTCGACCTCACGCTCCCTCACACTCCCACCGGGGACCCGTGCCCTCTGTCACCTTCTTAGCAGTGACAAGTACCCTACGACCCGTACACTTGCCGTGCCCTGCCCGTGCTGAGCGACAAGAGGTGGATCGCCCTGTTGGGAAACAAAGGACGAGCATTGCCCGGTGGGCGTATTGTCGCGGGGGACCATGGCCCGTACTCTCACAAAAGGTGGGCAAACTCCATGCTCCGTATTGACTCTAGCAAGACAATAAGAAGGAACTGGATCAGGATGTCTCTGAATGGAAGAAGAGAAAGAAAAAAAGAGGGAAAAACATCGAGATTCTAGGCCTGGGACAGGCACGGCGCCAGGGGTCACAGACAAGGGGTCAACGGAGAAAAGGAGAATACGTGCCAACTGCGTGGATGGCTAATTGTCGACAGGGAGTGAAAGAGTGCCTCCTCAACAGCATGTTGGGGCAATCAAAGCGCTGTTGGTACCACTCGGTTTTACTTTTCTGCCCAATGCTGACTGTCAAGAAACAAGCTTGGCGCACGAGGTAATATTACTTGGGAGCCTCGTGAGAGCTGTCAATTTTGGGCAACGAGCCTCGTCAGAGAGGGTGTGGAAACCCTGCTTCTCAATTCAGTGCTTAGTTGCCAACCACGGTGATAGGTGCGGCAGCGGCAGCGGCAGCGGCAGTATCTGGCAAGGTTGCGACTCGTGGTGCAGGATGTATGCTCGCTTGCATGGTAGGTAGAAAATGGCAGACTTCGACATCTTTCCGGGCTTGGCTGCAGAACCAAGAACGGGCCATGTCGTCTGCGGATTGCACTCGGTGCCCGAGGCCCGAGGACCTGGGGTGCGGCTACATCTCAAACATCCCCAGCCGCCGCCTCCGCCAGCAGACTTGGCTGGTCGCCGATACGAGTCATTACCGCCTTGGAGCCCGAGCCTAGCCAAGGTCGCCGGCCCCTAAAACTCACATGACGGGAGCGAACGACGGCTACCATCCCATCGGGTCGGGTGGGCAGGCTCATTGTTGAGGGCGGCGGCCAGCCCTCCGCGGTTCTCACCACTGTGGTCTGCGGGGGTGTATGGGTACAACATGGCGTTGGTTCCGAGGGGAGTGGCGAGAGTGAGAGGTCTGGAAAGGTTTGGGTTTGGTGCTACATACGCCCGCGGAGGCAGTACGCCTCGGGGGATGTGGGAGAGGCTGAGTGTGATACTAGGTCCAGGGCTGAGGCTGCGGCTCAAGTGGTGAGGCTCATTGAAGGTTCATTGACGTTGATATTGTTGCCGCGGAGCAAACTGTGGCTGCCTCGCCTGAACTGCGCCGCGCATGGCTGGCCGGGAAGTGGCATGTCGCACGCCCGGTCGGCGCGTTGGCCAACGGTGAAGATGCAACCGTGCCTGTATGTCATGGCAGATCCCGACAAGGCCAAGGGCCAGGCTTCGGGCAAACGCGTAGCCCGTAATGCCGTTCTGTTTGCCGCACTTTGGTCAGGATTCAGATTGCAGGGGAGACCGCGCCTGTCGGCCTGAGGCGTGCCACAGCTGAGTACTCGTACATTCGACCCGAGGGGCTCGGGGGAGAGGGACAAGGACTGGGCAGCCCTGCCCTTGTCGCGATAGAGATTGCAGGTTGCTCGTCCGCCAGGCGCTGGCTGGCCTGCTTGGCTGCCCGTCCCATCATCCGGCCATCCGTCCGACTGCCGGACAGGCAGGTTCTCGTCGTGGGCCGTGAGCCAGAGCGAAAGGCTTCCGCGGGCCCGGCCATCTCACGACACGGGCCACTGCCTGTCCCGGTGGTGCCCGCGTCGGCGCCACGATGCTCCCCCGGCGGGATGGGTGGGAGGCCGCGCGCAAGCCATCGCCGTTAAACTGCCGCGACGCCGGTGCGGGTGGGCGGTGGTGGGCTGCGCTGTTGACGAGCGGCAGAGACAAACAAGCCTCTTCGAACAATCCAAGGCGAGGTTAGTCTGGCCGAGAGGAGCGAGAGGAGGGCGGGGCCATCCAGGGATGGCCTGATGTTGCGCTGCGGTGGTGTACGGGGCGCTCCTGCTGATGATTTCGATGGAACGCTTGGGGTTGGAAGTTGGGACTCGGAAGGCACCGTGGAGAGATGCAGTTGCTCCAGGTCCGGACGGGGCGGCTCTCGGCGACCACTCAACGGGGCCGGCGACACGGGCGCTAGGCCGCATTCGGTCCTCAATGGGTTCTCCGCCCCGCCTTTTTCAACAACAATAGGAGTTTACGACAATAGACAATAGCCAAACCTCCATCCCCTCCTCCACCACCATTCCAGGATTCCAGTGCCAACGTCACCATCCACTCCACCCTCTGATTCACCTGAGCGGCACGGCATCAGGGACAATACTAGCAGGGCAGCTAGGCGGAAGACACACGGGGGCAGAGTTTGGCATCCGTCATCGTCATGTAAGCCCCCCCCGGGTCTAGCCATACCCCCCCAAGCCTCCTTACCTGAACCAACCCCCCTCCCCAGCCGGCGGTCCACGTCGAAAGCATGTAAGCGTCCTCCCGCCTCGACAATACTTGTGAATGCTGATGAATAGCCCCATGTCATTTCACGGCTGTGGTTTCGGCTCGCTCGACTGGGAGCGCTCCACGAGGGCGTGAGACCGCCCGGCGGCGGCTACATCGAGGAAGCGCCGCTCTGTTGCCGCGCCGTTTGTCGATGCGCCACGGCGAGAGAGTTGGCGAGTTGGCCCGACAGTTGTGCCTGGCTCACGTCACGCTCCCCGTCTCCCCGCCGCGCAGGGCATCCGCTGCCCGCCTGTTTGTCTGCCTGATGGCCGGGTATTGCGGTGTGGGCGTCGTATGCGGTGGTCCAATGGAACTCAAAGATTGGACGTCTGTCTGTTGTTGCCGTGCCATTGTCGCCATACGTACATGTGCGCCATGCATATCCCAGGCCGTGGGGGCGTGTGAGTTGGGACAACGAATTGTCACGCCTCGCACGCCTCGCACGCCATGAGCCCATGCATGACATGTCAATGTGCTTGTGGCCTGAGAGCGCGATTCACAGACACCATTCCGGGCCACTACAGACAGCCTCCGTCTAATGAATGAAGCTTTGCCAAACAATTGCTTTCGGGCGTCCTCACCAGGCAAGCGTCCGTGCCATCCTGTTCACATAATCGCCAGAACAGCCCATTCTTCGCCAGCCTTGTGGCGGGTATATATCCTCTCTCCCGCTCTTTCCCTCGGTGCAGCATCTGCTTGGAACAAGACAACATCTTATTCTTTGACAACTGCCTGCTCTGCTCCATCAACACCGCCAACGGGGCTCATCCGCAGCTTCATCAACAAAGCTCACGGCTGATCCAGAACCTCGCCGTATTGCGTTCTGTTGCAGTCCCTTTCATACACAAAGAAACTCTCAAGTCGCGGCCATCCACCACACCCAACGCCACTAGTCTCGAGTCGGATTCTGCACGGTGGCGCGAAACTCTGTTGCTACATTTGTGCACCCGCTTCGTGCCGCTCGTTTGCTCTTTCCGAATACCGTCTAGGTTTCCCTGCGGAACAGATCCTCCAGGAGGGCGTAGGGAAGACTCGGAAACCTTGTGGAACCCGGGTTGCCTTGCATACATATATCACACGCGAGGACTCTTCGCTTCCTTCCCCGATCCCCCTTCAACCCTGTTCACCTCGACACTCAACACACAACCCTGAACACCTTGCAGTTGCCCACTGAACGGCACCCCTCTCTCATATCCCTCGCACAATCGTCCACCATGGACGGCCCTCTATCAGCAGTTCGAGAAATTACCCAGGTTCTCGCAAAGAGCAACGCTCGCCCACACTCTCCTCCTCCTGCATACACGCCCGGCAGGCACGTCGATCTGCGGACCATCACCGCCAGGCAGCTCGAACAATCACGGGCCACACAGCCTGACCCCGTCCTGGTAGACCGCTGCCCTATGTCTACCTTCCTCAACGGCTCCGCCATGGTGGACGACCAAGAGGACGCCGAGGATGGTCTCTCAGCCATCAGCCTGCGCATCAACACATCCATCACCGTCTCTAGCAACGACAACATGGTGTGTCTCGCCGAGACGCCGGCCGACCACGCCAACGCCATCGCCGAGGCTGTTGTCAAGGCCATGCAGCAGCACAGCTCCGGCCAGTGCGGCATCCCCATGATCGACGAGGAGGGCCGCCCTCGTCCCATCCGGATCGAGGTCGATGCCGGCTTGACGGTCGAGGGAACCGGCAACGTCATCGGCAAGGAGGCCGTCGTCGCGGAAGTGCTCCGTCAAAAGGGCCAGTCCCTTCGACGACGGAGGCAGGAGAGCGACGACGGCGACGACGACGACGGAGATGCAGCCGGTCCTTCCAAGCGCCGGCGGCCCAGCGGATGATTTCCGCCACGTCTTGTCGAGCACTTGAACGCGGCGCTGAGCCACGCCCAACCACAGGGGCGTCTTCCGCATACATTGGCGTACAACCGACATCGCCGCTCAGCCGCTCCTGTCGCTACTTGTAATGCGAGAGGCTAGCCGACCATGTCACGCCGGCATTGGCGCTCACGGCGCGGCCAGCCATCTACGGGCTTTGCATTTTGGAGTTGACGAGGAAATGGAGGATGCACTATCACTTATACGGGTTCCTGGACATGGAGCTGAGGCTCTATGAGCTCTGGGTTGGCTGAAGGACCGGAACAGCAGATACCACAGTCCTCCAGCAGTAGTTTTCTAGTCTAATCACCACGTTGCTCTTAGGAAAATCTCACAAACGAAGCCAGTGACAGTGAACCTGCTCCCGCTCGCCCGCGTGACCGTTGTGTGCGGCAGGAATCGCGGGCCACCGCGCTGGGCGCACTAGCACCTAGTGCACGCCATTGATCCCAACCGCCCGGTATTGAGGCCGTCCGAGTCCCAGCCTGCTGGTTCCCCCGTGCGGTGGCGCGCTGGCCGGGTGGACCAGCGAGCAGTCTGCGCGCAGTCTGGGCGAAGTCGCCCGCAGGCAGTCCGCTGCGGCGCACTCACGGGCGGGTACTACAATCAATCGGCCAGCCATCCCTGCCGCCATTGAGCAGGATGAAGAATCGACGCCACGATTCCCCGCTGGGCCAGCTTGTGGCCTTGTGGTCGGAGTAGGCCTAGCCCGGCGAGCCCAGCGCCCGCCGGTTCATGCGCCGGGATGTGGCGGGCGCGGCGGACGTGCCCTCGCGGCGGGCAGCTGATGCGTCTGGCCTCTGTCGGCGCGCGCGTCGGGTCGTCGAGCGCTACGAGCCTGCGTCATTGAGGGCGTGGGCCGACAATGGTGGGAGTCTGTCTTCACCTCTGGGCTCCCGCATCGCCAGATCGACCCGGCCCGGCGGCGCCCCGGCGGCTGTTTAATCCGTCGCCCGACGTCCCACGTCGTTGCCAAGGCCGCCTCGCGTCATTCCAGCTGCTCGCTGCTGCAAAACGTCGTATCGGCTTGATCTGCAGCTCTGCCCAGCTTCACCTTGGCTCACACGGCTCAGCCACCGCTGGGAGATCTGGCCCGTCATGTAGCGTTATACATTGAGCGCTGCCCCCCCCCCCC